>MINK01173420.1:6353-41796 GCA_001735545.1 Phormia regina
AAAACCTATTATATCTGAAGTCTCTCAAAATCACAAACGTGTACAATATGTAACACCTCTGCCATATTATATAAATTCGATAGATATATTTTTTACTATCCCAAGACGTCATAAAAATAAAATGACTAAAATAATCATAACGTTTAAGAGAAAATTATTGGTAATTTTGAGCAAAGAATTAAAGTCGAAAATGAGTTATTTTTTTTTTTTTTTTTTTTTTTTTTTTTTTTTTTTTTTTTTTTTTTGAGCAAAAAATTAAAGTCGAAAAATAATCAATTTATTTTTATCAAAAAAAGTCTATTACATAATTCGAAAGTGCGACCAAAAAATAATAAAAATAATAATAAAAGTGTTCTTTAACATATTTCTAAAAATGTTTCTTTAGTTTAATTATTTAAATCCCTTGGTTAAATGCCCACCTACCTGTACGAACTTTGAACCTTTGGTGATCTCTAGTGAAATGACCTCTTAAAATGAAAGATACTTGAATAGAAAGTTCTAATGAGAATATTAACATTTAAATTTTTTAAACATTTAAATTTAAATTTATTTTTTTTTTTTGTTTTCAATACAAACTGTCGGCAGAAATTTTCTTTTTGTTTCGTTTTATAAAATAAGGCTATAAAAGGACATAAATACAGGAAAATATTTCTCACTCTTATAGATTACAATAGTTTTAGGGAAAAATAATGCTACATTTTAATATCAATCTCTCTAAATTATATTTACATTTATACATTTTAAACAAATTTTTATTTTAGAACAATAGAGAAATAAAATTTTATTATTTTACAAAAAGCTATTCTTAGTTAATAGATTTACAAAGTTTTGTCTCGTTAACTTCTCGTTTTCTTCTTCAAGAATACATTCATCCTGATGTTGACAGACAAGACAGACTAATCGTACAATACACAATAATAAAACAAACAAAAAAGGATTACAACAGTCAGATTGACATTGTTTAAAACTTTAAATATAACATCTTTCCCAACTTTGCAGAAGATTTAAATAAGAAAATGTTTCTTTAAATATATTTATATAAATGCAAATTAAATATGATTTCAATTATCCTTTTTATAATTTAAAAGTTATAACAATAAAATAAGAGCACAAAGACAACAAGAGACGCAATCAAATGGAAAATATATATATTTTTCTATATCAAACATCTGTAAGGGATTTATATAGGCAAGACAAAATTTAAAGAAAATATGTTTTTAGATTCTTTTGAATTTATTTTTTAAACTTGCCAACTAGAAAAGGATGTTGAAGGACATTTTACAAATATTACAATGGCCTTTTTTATTGTTATTTCATCTTTAAAACAGGATAATACTGGCAGTAAAACATTCGAGGAGAAACAAAAAATAATAAAATACTTAATTGGTTATTAAGGGTTGATGTTTTAAGTGGTGCTAGCACACACTCACAAAGGATGGCAACCGTAATGGGAAATGGGAATCGAGTACAAAGAATGAGAACGTGTATAATGAATGGATTTAATTGTGATTACAACAAGCAAGCTGTTGCCTTTTTTCTTCATATATAAAAAATAAGTTAAATAAAATAAAGTGGAATATAATATACAAGTACACAAGAACGCAAGTATTTAGATAGATAAACAGTCAGTCTGACTGACTGACAGACAGATAGACAGACAGACGGGCAAACTCATAGATAGACAAATGGTTAGTTAACTTAAATAAACAATTCCTATGCTGATGGAAAACACGTTTTCTTTTTATGCCCTTTTAATATAGATTTATATAAAATTACGTTGTATGTATTATTTATTTAGGTTTAAGAAAAATATGGATGATTTAACAATTCAAAAGGGAACGAACCTATTATATATCCTCTTCTTGTATTTTTTCAATTCTAAACCAAATAAAAAAAATACTTAAATGCTTAAGGGTAAATGCATTTTAAAATACTATTCAATTTCATAGAAAAATAAAACTATAAAAAAATTAAAATTTAAATTAAACATAAACATTACATAACATTAAAAAAGAAAATTTTATTTTTGCAAAAATAAGCTAAGTTTCTATTGCCAAACAATTTTATATTCTAATTACGAAAAAATAACAAATATACTAAGAAAATATTTCAAAAATTAATTTGAAATTTAAAAATATTTAAAATACATATTTGTTCTGTTTTATGCTCATCATCATCATCATCATCATTAGACTTTTCTAAGCCCTGCAATTTATGAATGTTATGCATGATGTTACCAACAACAATAGCTTTAACTCATTCTTGTTATTATTCTCACACTCTGTGCATAAAAATACTCTCCATATGGAGCGTGTCAGTTGAATACAATTAGAAGAATAATAAAAGTCCTTAATAATATAACAAGGACATACATACATAGCCTTATGCAGGGAATCATCAGAAACAGATTTGGAAATCGTTAAATGACGTTCTTATTTCTATTATTATTTGTTAACGTTCGCTTGTGTGTAGTGGCTCAGATATGGTGATGTCAGTTGTTTAGTTTCCATTAATGACGCACAAAATTGTTGTCAATATTTGTTAGTTTTTCTTTTATTTCTATAAAGTGCGTCAAGACAATAGAGTTAATAAAAGAATATTTTATTTACGTTTTATTTATTTAAAAGGAAATAAAGAAAACTTCACTTTCGTTTTGTCTAACGCTGCAGAAAAAATAAAATTTATTTAAGTAGATGTTTAAGGTATAATAAATTTTTATATTTAATATTCAAAACCAGGACAAGCTAAATATGCAGTCTGGTCTTTTAATAGGCCAGACTGTTCCAGCAAAAAAAGGAAATGAAAAAATACTTTAAAATGTTATGAATTTAATATTGTGTGGCCATTGAAAGGTGGTATTTAGTGGTGTAAAAGTGCAAAAAAAAAGTGTCATCGATAGGATATTTTTCTGTTATACTTCTTGTTCAAACTGTGTTTTTAACAGACATTTCGCTTAGCTCTATTCAATGACATTAAAAATGGTTTAAAATTTAATTTTTTTCGACATTATTAACCATTTTTCCTGTTAAAAGTTTATTTATTTTACTTTTTTTTGGAAGTAATTATTAAGAACTTCCAATAAAGTTCAAAATATTAATTTTGTTCGCTTTTTAAGTGATGAAAATGTCATTTTCTTGGAAGCTTTTGATGGCTTTTTAGTTGATGTTAGTTATTTATCAATTTCAGAAAATTTTAGGAATTTTGTCATTTATTTTTTTTTTTTTGACAAATTGCTGCATATTTTGGTCCCAATAGCATATTTTAAGTTTATCAGCATATTTTGTTATATTTTCATAGAAAACTCTTATATACTCTGAATATTTTAACCATGGCATATTTTACACTTAAAAAAATAATTTGCCATATATTTTACGAAAGAGCATAATTGTGAAAATTTCACATTAAAGGAATTTTGTATATTTTGCTTTTAATAAATTTTTTTACATAATTTTCCATTAGTGAATTAGTGAAATCTTTCATAACAAGTCAAATTTTAGAACTTGATCTAAAATCATTACTTCTAGAACTGTTGTAATCAGAACAATTTTAGATTCCTCAGAACTAGTGATATCACAACCAATTCTGCATTAATGGAGTTAAACCTTTATGTGGTTCTAAATTAGTTTTAAATAATGTTTTAGGGTACTAGTGATTAAGAACTCATTCCGTATGACTTCTAGAACTGTTTAAAAATTTGTATAAGAAATATCAAAAATTAAAGAAAGTATTGGAAAAATAAATTGTATTTAAAATTTGTCTTTTAGAAAAAGCTCGTTAGAATAGAAAAATAAAAAATTAGTTTTAAAAACAAAAATGAAAAAAAAAAATAAAATGATCAATAGTGAGTTACTTTAGATCGAAAGTTCATAGGTCAAAAAAATACTTACAAGAAATAAACCATTATATTTCCTAAAACGATATTTTGTAAATGCTAAAATATTATATAATATTAATATAACTCTACCTCATGCTTTGCAAAAATGTTTAACTTTGACAGTTCCTTATAAGAATGATTTTAAGATTTTAATTGATATTGATACCATGATACAAAGAAATAAAAGTAGAGCCAGTCTCTCTTTTCGTCGCCATAATATACTTCTGACGTTTGAGCGATTTATTATTTTATTGTGTTACCATATCATTTTTAAAAAATCCGAGATTTTTGTTACTTTTTAGTTTTAATTTTATTTATAACGAATTACATTTCTTTAACAATTGGCATATGAATTGAAATAAAAAGAATAAAAACTCATTTCAAATAAGTGTATATATTCAAAATTATAATTTTTTACAGATATTAATATCATATCTAGTTTATCATCTACTATTAAATGTTGGATCAATGGCTCTATGAAATATTCAATCAATGTTCTAAAATAAAAATATACCAATCAATTTAATAATGGGTCTGCAGCTTCTTGAATAATTTTCTTTAATGTAACACAAATATCAAAATCACATTAAGAGTAATTAAAAAAAATCTTTTAAACATATATTGGCTGTATTTTAATAGGTTAGCGAAATAAATACATATAAAACAAACATATTTTTAAAATAAATTACACAATTTTTATAAAAATTTCCTAATTTGTTTATAAAAAACTATATATTAAAAAAAATCTTTTAAATTTGAAACAAATTTTCTCTGATAGAGAACGGTGTTACCTTGTTTCTTTGTATCATGATTGATACATTTTTTTTATTCGCTACCGAACTTTATTACAAAAATTTAAATTTGAAGGTTTAATTGATCGCCATTTTTTACACATTCTACCCCAATGCGCGATACAGCATTTATACATAATATCTTGACTCTTAGGTGGTGCTATTACATTTAAGAGCTGGTCAGTTAAAGACCAATCACCATTAAACATTCCGACGTGAGTATTACACCAAAAAAAAATTCAACAATCATACTAATTTTTCCATTAGAGAAATTTTCATTTTATTGTAAAGCACGTTTGCTCAGACAAAATAATCCTTCAGTAGCATATTTTTAAATTTTAGGGAAATTTTCGATTTGTTGAATTTTATAACACAGGTTTTCATTCTTTACTTTTTTCAGCACTGATTGAAGAATATATAAAAATCAAAATTTAGTAGGAAAAAAAACATAGTTTTGAAATCATTTAAAATTTATTTTTATTACGACCCTCATATTGTTATAAGAATAATAAATATCTTCACATTGATGTCATAATCAGTTTTTCATTGACTTTTATATTCATAAAAAGTGATTTGGTTTTATACTCGTAAATATGTTCAATGTAATTTCAATAGAAATGAAAGTATTTTTGAAAAAAATTCTATTGAAATTTTGTCTTCATGTAAGAGCACATTTATTGTTAATAATGCTATAATAAGTATTTTTTTTATACATTTTTTTTGTCAATGATAGTAATGATTATATTTATTTCTATATAAATGATGGTGTTTTATAAGTGTATTTATACAAAATGTACATATTTACGAGTATGTACTCGAATATTCAGAAACATATAAACGTATGAAACCATAAATGGTATTGAATTTATTTTTTCGTTTTTAATACTGGTAGTTAGTGATGGTGGTGCTGATGGCACTGCATTCAATGAATGGGTGGATTTTTTTATGGGTTTTCGTTTTTTTTTTCAAATAAATTGTAAAAATTCTTTTATATTTTTTGTTGGTCTGGAAACACTTTATACATTCAGCTACAGCAGTGATTTAATTTTTTTGTTTTATTTTTTATTGTTTTGTCTGCATAAAAAATAAAAAAATAAATATGAATTGAAAATAAAACTGCCGTTGAGCTAAAGTGCATTTATGTCATTGAGAAAAACAATCGTAACGCCTCTTGAACGTTGTGATTATTATTGTTGTTTCCACTTATAATGCATGCCACAGCAATTTTTATATTGTTTTCGTATTTTTTTCTTTTTGGGTTTTTTAAGTATGTTGAAGTACAATTCAAATGTGAGGAATCCATATTCGTTGTAATATTTAATACTTTCATATTTTTAAATCCATTCAGCAAATATTAGTAGTGTGTTTGTATGAAATACATATATGTGCATCTATATTAAATAATATGATTTGGTATTAATTTTTTATGGCACAATAGACGATATCTGGAATATAGTAACAAAGTTAATCGTATCGTATAGATACTTTAGTTGTAATTATGAGTATCATGTATTTAAGAAATCAAACTGATGACAGTGAAATAGATTGAAAAAAGCCCTAGTTTTTGGTCATTTAATAATATTTTTAAGAATTATCAAAAAATTATATTAAGATACATCCTTTAAATTTTGACGACCTAATGTAGCAAAGTGGTTCCAAAATGATTTATTTTTGAAAATAATAATTCTGGAACTTTTGAACCAACTTTAGACGGCTAGCCACTACACCCACTACACTACAACGCAAAAGTTCTAATTTTTTTAGATACTAAATTCTTAATTAAAAAGTTTATACTTTTGCTTAAAACTTTATAAAAACAATACCTCATCTAGCCAAATAAAGCTATTTTTCAAAAAAAGAATTTTTTTCTATATCATTATAAATATCTATGATAATATTATAAAGACGTCCATCCGCAAACATATTTTGTCTCAGCACTATTTGATGCTATAACTAATATGGGTCATGCTTTTTCCCCTGATCATATCCTTTGCTTTATTTCAAAAATTTAAATTTTCTTTATATGGAGCGACATCTTCCCCTGGACTTATCCGTTCTATTTCATCAATGCAATGTGATAAGATAGGTTAACGGTTCTCTTTTCAAATTTTATGTTGGAAAAATATGCAGTTGAAAAAATTTGCATGCATGGTGAGAAAAAATCCTTTTTCTATATGATTATCAATCAAATATCAAATTAATTTCAAAATTATAAAGAGATATATAATCGTTCAAGACCGAGCACAAATGTATACATCAATATTCGGGCAGAGTTTTCTTTTTTCCAGACCTGTGGTCAATTGTGGACCATGTAAAATAAAATTTTATGAGTCTATTCACTTTTAATTCCCGAATGTGGGACTAATTTGGGGGCAATTCGTTAAAATTGGTCCTATAACACACAGATTTATACTTATGTTGAGCTTATATGTGCTAAATTTCTCAATGATCGTTAAACTACTTTTTAACTATAGATAACCAAAACGCCCACAAAAAAATTTAGTTCATTTAAAATCTTTTTAGCTAGTTTTCTAATTAAAATCTGATCGTTTTTAACAATTAATAGCGAAATAATTAAATGCTCCTAATCGACATAATGCAAAAGTAAAAATGATAACAGGAAAAAAATTACATATGAGTTATTAAAAAGCGCTATAGCGCCAGCACTTGGCACTGAGCCTAAGGTAGCTCGAAATTTTTGTAAAAAAATTCTATAAACATGGTTTTAAGGAAAGTACTTCAAAAGGAATGAGCAAGAAATATAAAAGAAGAACATCTTTATTACCAATAACAACCATGGGTTAAAAAAGACTTCTGCTGCCCTTTTTCATCACTAAATACCTCCTTCCAATGGCAACACAATGTTAAATTCCTGACTTTTTCATTCCCTTTTTTTGCTGGGAAGTGTTTACCCATTTACTGCTTTAAAGCATAAAATTTTATGTTACTGTAACTTAACCACTTCTATCGTTATTAAAATAATGAAGAACAAATTTAAAAAATCCTTCAAAGCCATAAAAAATTAACAGATTTATGTATTTAAAATAAAAAGGAAAACAAAATACATTCCCTATACCTATCGCAAAAAAACAACCTTGATAATTTTATCATATTTGTATGTTTTTTTTTATATTAAAATCCAATTAATTCAAATTGAAACCAACATTGAAACCCACAAAAAAAGAAAACACACACACCACCGTACGTATGCACGCATAGATTTATTTCCTTCCGTTAAACATAAAGAAAGAAAATTGTAACATTATATTTGTCTTTCTGTATGGTTTATAAGTATTTCATATAACTTTTTCCATGAAACAATTTAATCTATAGAAAAAAATAATAAAGGACCCAGGAAAAACAACAGAAAATAAAAAATAAAAATAAAGATTAATTACAAACTAACCTCACGTAACTTTGGCACTCTTGCTTAAATGAGGACAAAGTCAGCCGCACACGTTCATTACAATCCCTTTTTATATTTTTATATATATTTTATGTTTTCCTTGTCATGTTTTCGAAAGACGAAAAGAATTACTCGTAGTTATAAAGTGGTAGTGATGATGATGGTGGTTAACATTTTCCTACATTGACTGCGATTACATTATTTAAAGTATTTTTTTTTTTTATTTTTGTCTGTTAGTTACCACGTCTAATCGCCCTCACTCACTGTTAAGATAAAAAGTTAAAGCATGCCAGTAGTAGTATATCTTTTTTTCTTGTATTCCGGACTTGATGCCAGTATTTAAATGCAAAGAGGCTATTATATACAGTTAGTTATAAAATTAAGGTTAAAATTTTTATATCAGAATTTTTTATAAAAGATTCATGATTTCACATAAAATAATTTAGATTGTTATTTTATTTAAAATAATTTTAATTTTTTGTATTAACATCAACATTGTTACAAAATAAAGGTATCTTTAATTTTGTAGATTACTGTTTATGTGCACATATTTCTGGCTAGTCATTAAATTTTCTTTAAATTGTATTTCATTTTTTCTTCTTCCTTTTGTATTTTTTGTTACAACATTTTGTAATAAAAAGGGGGAATTAAAAAAATTAAAGTAGTGGCAAGTAAAGGAAGTCCTCCCTTTTTTTTTAATAAAACATTGTTTGCAGTTAATTGTTGCCTGTTACCAACATTGAAGGTCTTATTTCCGTACGTTATATGGAGGACAGTGGTTGTGAGAGAAGTAATAGTATACAATTACAATTATATGCAATTAGAAACGAAAAATAAGGGAATCAGAAATAAAATAAAGATAAAAATTATGAATAAACTTTCAATTGGCATTTTAGATTTGATATATTAATTTTAGTAATATCTGATATTTTCGGAACAAACTTTATAATATTAGAATTCTTTAAAGTTCGTTCCCACATGGTAAGTATATTCTATTTTTTTTAAATGCAAGTAAATTAAATCAATTCGTAACTCGTAAAGAGAACAATATCCAGTGAAAATAAGTAAAATGCTGTTAATTTTCTTAAAATTTCAATAATAAACGATTTAATATTTGGAGGTAAACTAAACTTATGATCAATAAAGATAGATCTCTTCTGAAATTAGGGAATTAAGAAAACTTTTTTTTACCAACACAGCCAATATACCATTTCAACAGCAATTCTCGAAAGGTATTTTCTAAAGCTTTTGTCTATGCTTCTGTTCCGAAAAATTTGAATAAATCGTTTCAATAATAACTGAGGTATCGAGCAAAATATATTTGCAATTTTTTAATGCCCTTGTTTAAGTTAAATATTTTGATTGCTCATAAATGTTTTTTGTATTAAATTTCGGGTTTTCTAATAAACATAAATCGTAAAAAAAAATCGAGTTATGTAATATATAAATACAAACAAATATTTCTGTTTATTAAGCATTGCATTGTACATTTATAAAGCAAAATATTCAAATCATCCATATACAGAAATCATATAAAAATAGTTTTTAATAGTGAGTCAAGTGACATACAACCATGTTGATATAGCAATGGGTGGTCTCAACTAGGTCTTTCGAGCTCTCAACTGAGAAACATGGTAGCTGCAGTCTCAGGACACTGTAGATATTGTATCTACGCCAAAAGAGTGGAGTTTCAAGTATTAGTGGCATTAACGCCTTCGTGATTAAAACACTAATTCGGGACATTATAATGTTCATATGGCAGTAGTATTCTTTTCATCATGCAATCCTACTATTTTTTACTACTTTATATTTTCATCACTTCTATCGAAACTTTTTACTCTAAAAAATAAAAACATAGGTAGCAAATAACACAAATGATCCAGTTAGTACCTAAATGTGCCATAGTCGCATTCGCGGCAATATGAAGAACATAAATTATACAAATGCTGAAAACTATAAGACGTAAGATAATCAGCAGAACTTGGGTTTATTCCGGGGAAAATAAGTATAATCTAAAAATAAATATTTAAAAAATAAACATTTAGTGAATTTTTATAAAATGTTTTCATTATATTAATCTGTGCATTATCCTTTTGAACCAGTTCTGTGACATTTGCTATAATATTAATTAGTACCTCCAATTGACAATCCCATATAAAAATGACATGTTCCTTTTATATTAAATTCCGGAACTAAGACCATATAGTAAAGTTTAGATGCTGTCACGTGACTAGTTCTTAACTGGTTCGAGGGTATTGAAAACACGCTGAATTAAAAAAAAAATATATGTTAAAATTTTCTTTGAAGTAAACACTGTGTTTATATTAACAAAAAAAAAAAATACGAATTAAACGTTTTCCCCCTTTTAACTTTTTTCCCCAACATATCAATCGTACATTTAAATGCCGGCCTGTCATTTTTGTTAACAGTTTTTTTTTTTGTTCTTTAACTTCTTTATTTTATCCATTACAGGGAATCTTAAAATAATGAGAGTTTTGTTATTACTATTGTTATTTCTAGCTGTTGTTATTTTATATATTAAGTCCGAGCCGTTTGGTTTAGGTTGAATGGTTTGCTTTTTTACAAAGTTTTTTTTTGCTTGTTGTTGGTGGTGTGGCAAATGTGTCATTAGGCATGTTTCACGATTCTCTGTCATGCACAAAATAATTATAATTTAATACACTTGATGTTGCTTATTATTACTGTTGCATAGTATGCCTTTATTTAATTCCTGTTACTTTCCTTATTTTTATATCTTTTATTTTCATACTAAAGGTAAGGGTAGTAAGTATGATGGTGGCAAGGATAGTGTGTTTGGTTTTTAATAATAACTTTAGAAAGGATAAAGTATCTACTTGTTGTTACTTATTGGTTTAATTATAGTGTTTTATAAAATTTGTATTCTTAGTAACACTGCTACAAATAAATAAATGTCTTAAAACTAAAGAATTATTGATAAAGTTAAATTTGCTATAGGCGTTTCTTTAATTTTGTTAATGACTATTGAAATATAACATGTGCTATGTCTGTTATTTTACTCATGTATTTATATAACATTGAATGTATGTTTATGTTTTAGTATATGTATATTTGTTTGTCTTTACATTGTTGTTTTAGATATTTTTGTGGTCTAGTGTTAAAGTTTCATATTTTAAAATTAATGTTGTGGTTTTTGTGTTTTTTCCAACCCCGTGAACATGCAGTTGATGGTCGTTTTGTGTTCATGATTTTCCTACATTTTAGTTTTTTTTATTTTTATTATTTTCGTTTAATGACTTGTTGTTTGTCAGATTGTTTTACTTTTTCTTAATTACCCACAATTAGCTGTATGAGAAGGAAGGACATTTCTTTGGCATCTTCCTAAATACAAATACCATATGTCAATTGGAAAGCCTTCCATATGGAGGCAAGAAAAATAATTAAAAACCTGTCTAAGTGCTTTGTATTGTTTGTGTTTGTTCGTTAATGGCATTCCATGTTAAATTGTTGTACAAGAAATAGATTTTTAATAAATATATATTCATTATGTTTATTATTTAATTTTAAGATTAATTATGTTTTATGTGTGTTTTTACTACAAAGTTTTAATTTGAATAAAGTAATTATTGTAGGAACTGATTCGTCCTAAAGAAATTGGCACAATCCAATCTAGTCTATACATATCCGGCTTTACAGCAAGAAAAGAACTTTTCCAAAATATTTTATAAAAACTAATTTTCAAAAAACCTATTAAAGTTTAGTTTGAATCTTAAGATTATATAATATCTTATAGACAAGGTTGTTAACCATCTTTTGCAAAATTGAGCGAAAACTAATTGATTTTTGAAGTTGTGTAAATAAGTTTGGAGCAAAAAAATGTACGTAAATACATTTGAAATGAAAAGTTCATACGAGTTTTTTGTTTTATTTTAGAAACGAATGTCGCGACTTTTTCAGAAGCTAACGCTATATATTCCAGAAATTTCGGGCTTCACAACAACGAAAACATTATTTCAAAATATTCCAAATGTTCAAAAAAATTTTAAATGTGTAGATATATATGAGTATGACTATATACTTATGTATATATTTTTTAATTAACCCCACAATAATTGACATTTGTTCGAAACCAAACTAACTTTGTTATAAATGAAAATTAATAGCTTAAAATACACGCACCACCAATTTCATGTCCTTTAATATATAAAAAAATAAAAAATTAATGAGCAGATTTATGAATCAGCCATCAATTAAAGAAAACTAAAATTTATGGAAGCGGAAATGAAAAAGGATACTTTTTATTAAACAAAAAGACACCATTTTAAGATCATATACCTCTTATGTAGTAGCTCACAAGCAATTGACGTAAGTGAAAAAAAGTTTTAAAAATATTTAAATAAATTCCCCCTTTTTTCAAAAAGTTAAATAAGAAACATCACGTAGCAGATATTTCCATAGTAACACTTTTTCAAATTACATTAAATAACAGCAGCTTAAGTGTGCTGCTACTGCTGTTGTTGTTTTCTATTCAAATTATTCTAATTGAATATTCCAAATTGTTGAAACTCCCGCCATAGTCATCATCATTCATATGGCTTGCATTTATTATATGTATTTATAATCCTTTTACTCTTTTTAAATCACTCATCACAAAAGTGTTTTCTTTCTTTGCTTTTGAGAAAAAAATATTATAAATTGATGCGTAACGTTTGTTAAATAAAATTAAAATACACATGTGCCTATAGGAAAACCAAAAAAATTATATGTACATATATAAGAAGCAATCTTAACAACAAAAACACCATCGTCATCATCATCAATATTGCCAACAGCAACCAATCTTACACTAACATATGCAGGCAACACAAAATTTTCTAAGGCTCATCTACATATTTTTTATTTTATTTGTAAAGGACTTTTTATCAAAGTCCTTTTTGTAGTTGTTGTTTGTTGTTTCTGATAATCCTATACGATATAGCAAACAGCATGTACACAGCACTGTGTGCATGCTGGGAATAAAACAGTGATGAACTAGAAGGGAATATTTTGATTGGTATAAAATATTGATAACATTTCGGCACGCAGTTTCTCATTCAATTCGGATGCACGGTATTCATAAGTACTAAGCCTCTAATCCTTTTTTCCGAATTGACTCTACACAGAAAAAATAAAATATCGTATTCTATTACTAAATTTATAAAACCAATTATATTTAAAATCGGACCTATCACTGAATTAGTAAAATCAAACATTCAAATGTGTAAATATTTTATAGAAAAAAAATTAATTTTTTTCTTATTAAAATATTTTAACTATTTATAAATTTGAATGTTAGAAAATTCTCACAAATTTCTATAAATTTATTTTTTGAAACAATACAAATAATNNATTTAAATTCAAATAATGATTTGTTTAGAAAAACTTTAACTATAATTTTTTCTGTGTAATTCTCGCGATAAATCAAAAAGCACCTCCGTTAATTCAGTACGCTGACTATTTGGTGCGAAATAATAAAGCTAATAAGGAATTGAAAACGTAAAAGCCCAAATAATAATTGCATTGTCAAGTGAGCCGAAATACCTGGGTGTATATCTGGGAGTAGAAATACTCACAAGAGGGTCAGGAAAGGACTTAATGCCTATTACCCCTGCAGAAACTCCATAGACAAGAATTGTAGTCTCAAACCGAAAGTTGTATTTTAGATTTACTTATCGGTGGTGAGACATATTCTTATAGTTGTTCAGTCTGGTGAAAGTTATTAGGTAAAGGAACTTCTCTCTAAAGTTCATTTCAGATACCAGGAGAAGTACACCTCTGGCGTCTAGCAGGATAAAGATTGTGGCGGAACTCCTAATATATAATATAAAAATGAAGTGTAAGTTTTCTTATGTGTACGGCTAAGCCGATTTTCACGAAAATTGACACACAGATATTACCAGTGACGGAGGAGGTTATAGGGTATATTATATCTCGATTGAACATATATGATATCGCCCAATAAGGGGAAGCAAAGCGCATCGGGTTAAGCTCGTAGGTGTATAAACAAAAGAGTGTGTTGTACATAAGTCCAGTTTACAGTATTCCACGAATATCTTAAAAAAACATGTAGGTTGACGAAATTTTGTACACAGTTCAAGACTACACACAAAATCAGCGCTATCCGATCATATGAGTTGAAGCTTTTAATTACGGAATATATGTATTGGCATATAACTTTATTACTTTTTTTAATAATAATTCTTCAAAATAGTATTTCTTCAAAATTTATTTAATTTTCTTGGTACTATTCATACATTTCATTTTGTATCTCTGCTTAAAAAAAGTTCAATATATATTTTCACTCTCCTTCGAATTATAGACGTTTGTATGTGCTTCGCATAAGAGATTTGTTTATTTTTTATTGTTTATGGTAGGATGTGACTGAGTGTGTGTATATTTTTATAAAATTTTTATCACTTTGAAAGTCAAAGAAGTTTTTTGATCAATAAAACAGTTGAGATGAGAAGGAGGTTACACACTTTTGTACATGGTAAACGTACTATATATGAACAAATCTACTATATTTTGTGTTCAATATATTAACCATTGACTTTGATAAATCTACAATATTTGTATAAATTGTTGTTTTCTTCTCTCTATGTCAATATGTTGAAGAAAAACAGCCATAAGGACACATTTTATGATGTCCTTTGTTTTATACGAAGAATTCAAACAGTAAAACACAACTTGCATATTGATTTCTATTTAATATTTATTCATCCTTTCTATAAAATCATGTTAACAGTGGTTAGAGAAAATGTAAAAAATTTTAAAAAATCATAATTTGAGAAATTTTTACAATAAAATTAATAATGTTAATTTAATTCTAAAAATAATTTATGTAAGAATGTATCACAGGCGTAGATCCACGAGGAGGAAAAGTAGGAAAAATCTATACCAAATCAAAAAATGAAAAGAAATAGTTCAATTAATCATTCTATTTTCCTGCCCCAAAAGTTTAAATTGAATCCGCGTCGATGTATCCAATATTTCCATTATAAATAATTTATATACAAACATGTACATTTATATTTATCATGTCCACTGTACATTATTTGTTTATAAACTACTTCAATGATTTTACGGAAAAAATAAGATACGTTTTTCTTCTCCGCTTGATTTCTTATTCCTTTTTTTCTTTAAAAGTCAAAAAGTTGATATGATTTTTGTACTTTACATTCTTGATATTATTTATTTTTATTTTTTTTTTATTTGCTTATATTCATTTTATTTTTCAAATCTTGTTTGTTTGAAGACAGACAGACAGACAGACTGTCGTTTTCATTTGCTTTACACATAACATGCTGCGTCATTGACAGCATACATACATATGTGTACATACATAGGTTTAGGATCTAAATATTTATGTATCTGTATACATACATACATATGTATGTAAATGATTTTAGGATATTTATTTTATTTTCGCTGTAAGTCCTTTGAAAATATGAACCACCTGTGCACCTGATCTTCTCTAATATCCTTTATATATATTTTTATTTTTCGTTTTAACATCGTTTCATTTTTGGAATTTCATTAAAGGTTAAATTTATTACCTTTACGTCGGAGGTAAACAAGCCTGAAAGTATAAAACAAAAAATTAATATATTTTTATTGCTTTTTTATATTTATTGATTTATAAACACGGTCATACATTTACATAGGAACTTATGAAAAAATGTGAATATTTATTCATTTCATATTTCATTTCCGCTTAAAACGGAAGTGTAAAAACACTGCAGAAATTTATTCATATTGTATCTTATAGATTTGCTTACGTTTTTGTTTAATACTTTTTTATCACAACGTTTTTTTATTATTTGTATTTTTTTATATAAAAGCAGATGTCTTTTAATTTAAACAATAATACGTAAAATAAAACGTTTGTTCTAAAATGAGAATAATTAAGTACAAATAACTAAGATTTTTGAAGATAGTAATTAAATACTTAACAATTATATTATAATTTAAGGTATAATTGCATTTTGGAAACATTGGGATCAGTTTTTTTTTTTAGAAATGTTACTTTTTGATATTTTTATTTAAATTACAAAAATTAAATATTCATGATAATAGGAAAAATAATATTTCTTAAAATGAAAATTTAAAAAAAAAAAAAATCACCTAAACGCATAATTCAAATTTTTCATAAATTCTTAAATCGGTTATTTAAAATAATTCCAACTTGGTAGTGGAGGACAAATAGTATTTTCATAGTAGTAGGACAATTTTCAGAAAAAAACACCACATCTCTGGAAGAAAAGTGCTGTGAATCTTTATCAGAAAATTTGACAGGAACTCTAGCCTGAAGACGTTTAAAAAAAAAGTCCTAATAATAACGCCAGAGAGAATTTGGAGGTAAAAACTAACATGCAAGTACTTCAGATTTTTTTTTTCATAATTATTATGATTAGACTATAATAGATGGTGAAACGTTCGTACAAACTGACTTTTTCAACATCCTAGCCACGAATTCTATATGACAGATGCTTGAGGGATTATGGAAGAAGTTTTTGATTTGTGAAGCCATATGCAGGAAATAAGCACTTAATTATTAAAAAAAAAGTTCCATTAACACTAAAGTGGAAAATATTTCACCATTTCCTCCTCTGTTTTCTGTCCTGTTTTTCCCATTACAACAAAACAATGGAGTTGTAACAAAGGAATTTTAAGTGTTTGTAGCATAAGAGGCTAATCTATCATATTATCCGGAACTCTTTGCAATTGAAAGATATTAGTCTAGTAAAATTAAAAAACATTGAAAACTCAGCGTGAGATGAAACGGAGTTTATAAATAATAATAATAAATATAATGAAATAATGAAAAATAAAATTGATTTTAATTATATAACTAATTATAAGCGCTCTGTATAAACAAAACACATATGTAAAATAACGGTAATAAATTAACCGCTGTTTACATCACACAGCTGATAAATTTTGCCAAAATTCAACCGCTGCATAAAAAGCGAACAGCTGCAACAATTATGTCACAAATGCTAAAAACACCCGCAGTTAACTTCCAGCTGTTGCCAAAATAGAATTTGTCAACGCAGACCGTCTGAGCCGAGACGGCGGAGGGTTTTTCAGGAGCCGGTGTGAAAATTTCAGATTTTTAAACTTAATTCAAATACAACCGTCGATTTTGACCAAATTTAACTAATTCAATATAAAACCTTTAGTAAATTCATTTCATTTTTGAAATTTAAAATTAATTTTTTTTGAACATTTTTTTTATAAATTTCCTTATAATCGGTATTTTAAATTTTATCGGTAACGGCATTTTAAATTATATCGGTAACGGTATACCGGTCCCGAAACTAAAACACCGGTAAAAACCCGTTATTATTTAAAAAAACTGGAAAAACCTTAAAAAGTAAATTTTTTAAATAATTTTTACGTGAATTTCACGAAAACTTATAAAATTACATAATTGTATATATTATTTAATAAGCACTTGAAAATGAATAGTAACTAGTTACATTACCGTTTACTCATAAGTACTTAAATATAAAGGTTGCTTACATATTTTTTTAATTTATTTATTGAAAACTCATATTCAAATTAAAGATTTTAATTTAAAACTAAATTTTCAATCGACATAGAAAAACAAGTAATTAATTTATTTTCATGTTTTACTGACTAAAAGAATACATTTTTTGCAATTTAATTGAAAAGATTGATAAAAAATATTATTTCCAAAATTAATTGTATATATTTCAAATTAAAAGTAAATAGCTACTAATCTACTTCCATATAATGCAGACAGTCTGTTGTTATCATTGAAAAGAAACTGCATACATAACTACATGCCATTATCACGTTTTTGGAGGGTAGGTCCCTAACTATGTATTATCTCATTTACTTACTGCAAGTTTTTAAATTTAAACCACGTTTCATAACAAACGACGGATAAATGGAAGTAAAAACTTCTAAACTCGCTAAAGAAAATATTTTCTCAGACTTTTCGATTTTGCAGGATAGTGTGGGATTAAATGTTCGACTTTCCGGGATTCCGGATTAAATAGATTAATTATCTATAAATGAGAATCGAATAAGATATAAATCATTTCTTTATCAGATTTAAATGGTATTGTTACTTATGTTATTTTTCAGTTAGGATTTCTAGGACGAAAAGCTACTTAAGTAAGTCAAATTTCTTTTCGACTTACTTAATTTTCTACGTCTTCTGTGAGCTTCAGAAAGCCTTGGAAAGTAAAAAATTAATATCAAATTATATCTATAGATAGTTTAGAATTTATTGCTAATAAGATTTTATTTTGGTCCCTAACCTCTAAACCATATGAGACTTCTGCTTCAATTTTTTGCAATATGCTGATATGGATTTGATATTTGGCATTTTTATATTTTAACTTTTGGTGTAATAAAACTGTTTATATTTCGTTAAAATATAATATTAAACTAAGATAAGATATCTACCATTTATACTTTAGATGTTGTTAGCAACTAAAATTGTACAACTTTGTCTAGTTTTTATATTTTTTCGAATTTTAAACCGCCATATTTTGTGACTTGAAAAATCACTGCCAATGTACAATACTTGTAGTGAATTTTATTGAAATCAAAAAATGTATTTTAATCTTTTAGAAAATACTTATTATGTTCAAATAAACGATCTCAAATCGCCCTTACATCTAAGGGGACTTGGACCTACATTTGTGAACTAATGTGTTTCATAGACTAGAAAAACTAGGAAATAAAAAAGATTGTTGTGATCACCTTTCAGCCGGCTAACAACCGATTTTGATCCGCAGCAGATTATTTTTAAAAAGCCGCCGTTGTTGCTTAAATCTTTCGACGCAGGTCTCTGTTGCTGATGCAAAAAAAAAAAAAGGTTTGATAGTGTAGTACGAATAGATTTTTCTATTTTTTAAATAAAATTGTTAAAAAAAGATAACAAAATGCATGGACGTTTGAAAGTACGAACCACCGAAGAGGAAAGAGAACGCAAAAAGAAGGAACAGGCCTTAAAGGTCAAAGCCTACAAGGCAGCCATGGCAAAAATTATGAGTAAGCGAAAGAATCTAGAGTACGATGATGAAATGTTAATGTACACTACACCGATATTGCAACGAAATCCTGATGTTTCTACATTGTGGAATATAAGACGTGAATGCATTTTGGCAAAAGTTAAAAAATTAAATGATGAAAAAGATGAACATGCAGAGGAAAATGAAGAAGACGAAGAGAAAGGCAACAAAGTTGATGTTATACAGAAAGTATTTGAGACTGAAATTTCTTTAACCGAACAATGTCTATTGGTTAATCCTAAGAGCTATAATATTTGGCATCATCGTATGTGGCTACTGGAACAGGCTCCTGAAGCCAATTGGCAACGTGAGGTTTTATTGTGCAACAAATACTTGAAAATGGATGAACGCAATTTTCATACTTGGGACTATAGACGTTATGTAGTGGAAAAGGCTAATGTTGCAAAACAAGAAGAATTGGACTTTTGTACTGAAAAAATTAAAGTAAATTTCTCGAATTATTCTTCTTGGCATCACAGAAGTCTCTTACTGCCTGTTTTGTATCCCTATGAGGGTGAAGCTAAACCAAAAAGGCCTATGAGTGAGGAGAAACTAAAAGAGGAATTAGAAATGGTTTTGACAGCAGCATTTACTGACCCCAATGATAGTTCAGCATGGTTTTATCAAAGATGGTTGTTGGGATACTCTCAACCAGAATTGGCAGTTTCAGCTTTTCGCTGTAGCCAAGAAAAAACTGTTGTGGCATTTACCAAACCCATTACCTTAGAGGGTTTAAAACTTATACTTAAAGGTTCTAATAAACAGTATGAACTTAAACAATTCCATACTTTAAACAACAAAATATCCGATACA
The DNA here is from genome assembly GCA_001735545.1 of Phormia regina. Lineage (NCBI taxonomy): Eukaryota > Metazoa > Arthropoda > Insecta > Diptera > Calliphoridae > Phormia > Phormia regina. Next base: position 26,307 of record MINK01173420.1, read on the forward strand.
ATTTTCTTTACTCATGAAAAAGTAGAAAATCCTTTAGATTATGAACAGCTAGAAGTGACAGCCTCCAACTTTAATACTTTATTAAACTTAAATATCTATAACAATGACATTTACTATTTCCATGCTTTGGCCAACTCCAGCTCTTATACTCCGGATGTGTTGGCCGAATTAAAATCTCAACTAGAATCATGTGAAAGTCTTTTGGAATATGAACCTGATAGTAAATGGTGCCTCTTAACATCTGCATTACTAATGAGAGCCATTGATTGTTCAGAATATCACTTAAAATCTTTGGAACATTTAAAGAAACTTCAACTGGTGGATCCTTTAAGAGAAAATTATTACAAAGATTTGGCTTCGAAATGGATTTTACAAAAATCTTTATTACAATGGTCTCAAAATCAGATTGATATGCCGGCAAAATTAGATTTGTCACAAGAAGAGCAATTGACGTGCCTTACCGATCGCCAGTATTTGGTAATTGCTGATGATGTTTTGCTATCAGAGGAACTGGGCAAACGCTATGGTGATTTAAAAACATTTAATAAAATTTAAATTTAGAAAATTAAGAACAATTCCTTATAAACAAAGTAAGGTAAATGAAAATAATTTTACATTTTTTATTTTGTATATTTTATTATTATTTCTTTTTTTTCAGTATGTTCCCTTAGCTGGTGGCTGGCTCTTATGGTATCATGTGTAACTTATAATATAAGTTTAATATTCCTATTTTTAGTCAACTATTTATATTCCATTGTAAAACCAAATTTGTAGACAAATATAAAATATTTCAGTTATAGAATTTTCTAAAATAATTGTAATTTTATATTATTTTAAAATAATTTTTAATAAAAATTGATTATCCTGTTTTAAAATAATTTCAAAATTAAAAGAATAATTTTTATTATTTGTTTAATCTTTCATAAACATAATAAACACAATTGTATTAATGATGGTGATTTTTTGGCTTTTTCAATTTCATTCGAAGTAGCTACCGGAATTGTATGGTTAATAAAACACATTTCCATTTTTATTCGCATTTAACGAATTATATTTTTTTTTTTATTTTATAATTTAAATAGTTTTAAATTGTTTTTTAATATTTAAATTTTCTAATTACATTTTTGTCGTTTGTCATCTAACATTTATAGTTTATTTTTAAAGAACAATATTTTATTTATTTTTTTTTTTTTTAATTAACAACGATTTTAATTAAATAGTTATTTCTTTAATAAATTTACATTTACTAAATTTAATTCAAAAATATACTCTTTCATTCGAATAAAATAATTGATCCATTTGTTATTATTACTCATAAATTCTTTTACTTAACATTAATATTATTCAATAAAAACTTAATTCATTTTTATTTAAGTGTTTTTAATAAAAATCCGTTCTTTGATAAAAATCTTTCTAGGAAATAATTCTTGGTCCTTTCGTAAAATCAATTCTCATTAAATAGGAATTTGTTTTATATTATTGTAATTAATATTACTAAATATTTCTTTCGTTATATTAAAGCTTAATTAATAAAGATTTCTAAGAATTTTTGATTTTGATTTATTTAAATTCTTATATATAGTGGAGTTTTAATATTAAAATTAACAAGTTTTTATTATTTAAATGGAAAAAATGTAAGTGCATTTATAAGACTAATTGCAAATTTCGTAAAAATTGCTTTTAATTTTTTAGATCTAAAATCTTTTATATCCATCTCACTTGTTTTTTTTATTTTAATATATACAATGAAATTTAAAAATAATTTTATGTTTAAAGTTTTCATTTTAGTTAACATAACAAATTAAAACTGAAAGCCTTAAAGTATGCTATACAAAATTAAAAAAAATTACAAGTAACATTAATGATAACAACCCTTAACAGAAAATGTTAAATGATAATAGTAAAATTAAAAACAGAAGAAATATGAATTGTTAAAAAAATTAAATTATCTTGTTAGAGGTAAACAAATTGATTATCAAATCAGGCACACTGATAGAGAATTATGTAAACTATCATGATGTAAACGCAAAAGTTTAATATATTCACTATAAACCAGAATATAAAGCTAGAAAGCAAAAACCCTTAATTTCTCATTAGTAGGCGTGTCAGTGGGCGCTAATTTTGCACCCAGTGATAAAGCCAAAATTCATACCTATTGAAATCCGAAAACAGTTTTTAAATATCTTTCCTAGTTTTTGAGTTATACGAGTTTAAAGATTTTTAATTGCAAAAAATTAGCCTACTGTTAAATTCTGTTTGCCTGGTGTTTGACCAAAATTTTTAGTGTTTTGCGACACAATTTTTTTTTAACATTTTTTCTATGTTGGCAATTTTATAATTTTAGTTATATTTTGATCAAATAAAGATATTTTGCTATAAAAATTGGTCAAAGTCTAGAGAAGAAAATAAAGAAGATTTGTATGATAAGAAAAATTTGCTTAATTTATTGTAAAGGATCAAACGATGAAACCATCATTAATTTTTTTGTTTTTTTGAGAATTTAGTTTTTGAAGCATAACAATGTACGTAGTATTGAAAACCGAAAACACAATGAATGAAATGTACAACTGAAAAATATAAAATATTTTATAAATACTATCCACATATATTTACATCAAACAAAATTAAACGAAAACAAAGAAAATAAAAATATATTTTTTTTTATATAATGGAATGCTAATTTTATTTATATATTATATATTATTTATAAAAACATTTCAAAATGTTCTCATTTAAGGATAATGAAATTTTAAAGCCATAATTAAAACAAACAAAAAAGAAATTAAAATAATAATAATAAAACGAAAAAAGATCACAAAAGTTTATATAAAATTTATAATTGTTACTTTTTTAATATTTAAAATGTAATGTTTTTTATTCTAGTAAACTTTTAGGTAATAAATATTGGACCATTTTGTTTTATAATTAGTTAAACTTTTTTTAACTTATATTTTCGTATTCAATAATGTTTTTTTTTTCGCAGCGGGCAAAAAATAATACATTTTATTTATTTTTATTTTTTAATTAATGTATATTATTTAATTTCAAATAGCTTTCTATTAATTTTTTACATAAATATTTCATGTTATGTTATATTTAAAATATTTAAGAAATCAATGATTTACAAAATTATTTTATAAACTTAAAAATTATTTTGTTTTTTAATATGTTTTAGACAAGGAGAAAGAAAAAAAATGTTTAAAGATTTGTATAATTCATCTGAAAAAAAAAGAGGAAAAAAGTGTACTATTTATTACATTTTTAAATCTTATAATAAAAATTAAATAAAATAAGCAAATTAACTTCAATTTATTAATTAATCCTATTAATTTTACTGATTTTTTTATTTTCATTTAAAATTAAAAATTATAATTCAGTTTTTTGTTGCTATACACTTTCGTTTCAAAGACTTATTTTATATTAAAATAAAAAAAAAAATAATAATAATAATTTTATCAAATAATAATAATAAAAAAATGATATTTAATAATTATTGCCCTTTGCAAGCAAATTCGTTATATGTAGGTTTTTGTTTTTAAATAACAATTTTCAAAATTTAGTTGGAAACTTTTATCTTTTTTAATATTTAATTTATATATTTGTTTAAGTGTTATTTAAATTATTTAAGTGTAAAATGTGGTGTTTGTTTATGTACGATTTTTATTTAATGCACAGCATCAATGTCTCTTTGTGCCCTGGATATTTTTAATTTATCTTTAGGTGTATTATCTTCGCCAGATTCTAAAGCAAACATTTTCATTTTTTCTTTAAATGATAATTTTTCGGGTACGGCTTCTGTACTGCGTTGTTGTTGCTGCTGTTGTTTTTCCGCCAAACGCCTTGTACGCGGATCTCTGCAATAAGTTTTTTATAAAAGAAATTTAATTTGTTTTAATAAAAGGTTTCAATTATAAATTATAAAATAATATTAATTTACCTATAAACTTCTTGAGCTCCTATTACACCGGGCGTTGATTGTACTGTGGTATTCCAAGCTGCAGTATCGGGCGTTGAGGGCATGGATGGCAGCATAGAAGCATCTAAGTTTTGTGGAAGGAACTGTAAAAATAAAAAATATAATGAGAATAATGAGAATTATATAAAGATTTATTTCATCCAAGGAATTAAATATTACTTTAACATATAATTCGATTGTTTAAAGGTCAAAGATTACAAAATCCTGCCACTCAATGTTATCAATATTTGGCCAACATTGGAAGGATTGCAGTAAACAATAATTAAAAGGAAATATTTGTTTATCTGACAACAACACTACATAATGTCCGATTTTGACAATTGAAATGAAAATTACCTTTAGATCACATTAATACTTTATTTTTATCTGTCCAGTAGTTTTGGAGTTGTTCAAAATTACTGTTGGGAAAATTATTTTTCATGTAAAATTTAAAGAATCTATTTTCTTTTCCGAGGAAATTAAACCTGTCGATTTTACATATAAATTAAGCTTTTTTATGAAAATTGTTGAACAAATCTTGATTAAATTCACAATTGGGTAAAAATTGTCATGTATTCCTAAAATAAAATGGACTTTCCTCCATTTTAGTCTAAAGAAAAGAAATATATATATGGATTAGGTGAAATTTAACGTACTAAAAAAGAATCTGCATGACAATCACACTTTTATAACTCGAAAACAATTAGCACAATATTGAAAATTAAACTCCAATACACATCGATTCAAATTATCTTTGAGTTATTTAATATCTTTCGTTGGTATTCGGTACAATGATCCTTTTACCATCTCCGCGTTTTGGGTTTGTTAATCAAATTAAATTTCCTTTATCTACTTACATTTGTATCCTCTCTTATAGTGTTCAAATCGCTTGGTGCCATATGCTGTTCCATCGTTACATTGTATTCCATATTATTGTAAGAGCTAGCAACATAATTATTTTCCTCATCGTGAAATGAAACACGCTTATTGTCACGCAACAACATCATTGACGACGATGGACTGGCACTATTACTGTGGGTGGCAGAAGCACTCGCGGCTGTATTATACATATCCATAGTAGAAGATGAAGGTGATGATTGTAGAGAAGCACTCGTGGAATTGTTCATGTTTACTAAATTATTTTGTATATTATTATTGTTATTGTTCATTAGAATACTCGAGGCAGATGATTTCTTTTGCAGATCTGCCGAATTAATGGTAGCTGTCTTGAGAAGACCAATTGAAGAATTCCGTAATTTTTGTTGCGACATAATCAAATAAGAACTGTTACGTTCTGGTGGTGGAGGAGGTGGTACTGCCGCTGAGCCGGATAGAGGAGAATTTTCCGAATTAATATTATTGTCGTAAGAAGAATTTGTAGAGTGAGTATTTGTGTTAGATGTATTTGTGTTTAGCGCTGCATTGGACAAAGATAGATTTGTGATGTCGCGTGCTAGTGAAGAGATGGGATGCTCAGTTTGTAAATGTTTATCATCCGCAAATGATGTAGATTTTTGTGATTTGGATGGTGAAGAGGGAGCGGTATTAGTGCCATCATAACGATTATTTTTCAATATGGATTTCGGTTGTATGGTAGTGTTGCTATTGGTGGTAACAATGGTAGTTGTGGTAGTAGGTGGTGGAGGTTGTGTGGGTATGGGTGGTGGTATGGGTTCAGCGGCTGAATTTCTATTTGAGTTCATAGGTGATGTTTCATTAGAATTATTATTGTTATTGGAACGTTGATTGTCCATAACGGAGGCCAATTTTATTTCAGTTTGTCTGAAGTTAGTAACTGGAGTCTGTATGACATTTTGTTGGTGATTTAAACGGAAAACTTCTTGAACATTTTCTTTTTCGTATGAAGGTTCACTTTCATCCTCATGTTCTTCCATTTCTTGGGCTCTTCTTTCGAAATCTCTTTCGAGTATGAGAGTTTTTAATTGTTCCTCCTGTTGTGCAGTTCTTTGGGCTAAAGAGGAAAGTTCATTGATTTGTTGTTCACGCCACTGACGTATGTGTTCTCTACGCATTTCCAAATCTTTTTCACGTTCTTCTCTTTCCCAAGGATTGCTACCATGTATATTTTTATGTTGCTGTAGAGCTGAAGCCGAAACAGGAACATAACCGCCCTTGGGGGGATCTATAGTACTGGCCACATAATTCATGCCTGGTGTAATCTGTTGGGTAGCCTTGTACAGTGGATGGGTGGTAGTGGGCGGTAAAGGAGGTTTATCCTCTCCGGTTTGTAGGTTGGGCTGCTGCTGTTGCTGGTACATATTTGTATTGTTATAGGCCTGCTGTTGTTGTAGCGACAATCTATTTTGTTGCATGGGTTTAGGTGCGGTTGGTGGCAACTGTTGCTGTTGTTTTGGCGGTGTCAACTGTTGTTGCTGTTGTCCTGTACCTGGTTTAGGTGGCAGTGACATAAAGTTACCTTGCTGTTGTTGCATAAAGTTGGGGGAATGTTGAGCACTTTCCATACCAATGGCAGCACTAGATTGCTGCTGTATATATTCTGCACGCATATTTCTTCTTAATGTCTGCGCTCCAGCTGGAGACTGTTGTTGGTAACCATTCGTTTCTATTAGAGAATTATTCGCCGATTGTGGATATCTGCTGTCATCACCCATTGATGAAACATTTTGCATACTTTGACTGGCTGCTATGCTAGACGGCATTGTCATATTATGTTGTTGCAATGAAGAATTATGTTGTTGATGTTGTTGCTGCTGTTGATACATATTGCTTATATTGGGCATTGAGGGTGCCATCATTTGTTGCAAGCGCAAACTTTGTTGACTTTGCATGTCACGTTGAAAATTTTGTGAACTCTTCGAGCGATTGCCCAATGTTAAACTTTGTTGTTGTTGCTGATACTGTTGCTGTTGTTGCGGTGTCATGTGTTGCAGTTGTTGCTGTAATTGCTGCTGTTGCATACCACTTAAATTAGTTGTGCTAGCACTAAAGCTATGACCGGATTGTTGTGGAAATTGTTGCTGTTGTGATTGTTGATGTGGATTCAAATGATGATGTTGATTTGCGGTTGCAGGTGTTGTTTGATGCTGATAATATGCGGATTGTGGGCGACTTGGAGGCATATTAGATGTATGTGATGCTGCCATTAATGTATGTTGTGGATGTTGTTGCTGCTGTTGTTGGGGCACGTTTGGTGTTTGGTTTGAACCATTTATTGGCGAGAGAATTGGATTTTGTAAATTTTGTTGGGAATTTCCATTGTATGCGTTCATTGCGGAATGTGATGGCATGGGAGGTCTGAAAGGGAGCGATCATTTAATTATTTAAGGGGAATTACACATTTTTATAAATTTATTTTATTTAACATGAATGATTGTATCTGAGTAAATAAATTTTGCTCACATTATTTGGTAATCCGATACTTTGCAAGAACTCTTTAAAAAAAACGATATTTCACCAAAAATGAAAAATTTTAACAAAAGTCAATTTCGAAATTAATTCTTTCGAATAAATTTTACTTTCAATTTTAATTTGTGACAAGTTCAAAATTAATTACACTATTTTTGTTTTATTGTCATCATAAAATGGTTATCATCTTATGAGGATGAGGGTAATCTTTTAAAATATTAATTAATATTTCTTTATTTAATTAAATATTTATTGCTTAAAATGCTGACGAATTCAATTTCAAACCATTGAACTGTCACAATTGATAGCAAAGTCCAATAAGATACCACAAAATAAGATGTGCTAAATGTTACCATCATATTTTTAATATATATATGTTATTTTGCAATATTATTAATGTCTTTGATTACGAAGGAAAACATCTAAATCAAATTTCTTTTGTTTGTTACTATTTTGTGCTTTAGTTTAAACATAGCTAAAGATTTTTTCGTTTTCTCTGAAACTGTATAATTTTTATGATTGTTGTGTGCATATTGTAGTGTTTAAAGTTTCATTGTTGTATTATGGAAATTTATTGTAAAACTGGTGATGTTAGATACAATAACAAATTAAAATAACGACAAAAAATCACTTACGTTAGTCATTTCTAAAACTTGTACTTCTTTTTTAATTGGAATAAAACCATAAAGTAACTTTTTTAAATGTATTATAATCCTAAACCGAATGTAAGCAGAATTATTAGAAAAAAATTAAAAGTTAATAAAATAGAAATAGAATAAAAGAAAAATAAATAAAGAAATAACAACTTTTAGTCTAGTAAAAATCCAGAAAAAAAAAATAAAACAAATGAACTGTAAACACTACAAGATGTTTATGTTAAATAATTTCTTTTTTTAATAGGGTTAACATTGATTTAAAAATTAAAAATAATAATATCCCTTTTTAAACTTTTCAAAATATTAAATAATTATACATTGTAAAGATAAACTTAAATTTATCTCATCACTCACTTACCTTTCACTTAAAATGGGTTGTGATTGATTTTGATTGCGATAAACACTTAAATTTTGATAGAAACCCTGTTCGTTGTTATTGTTATTATTATTGCTATTTAAATTTGGATTCGTATTGGCCAAACTATGGGTACTGCGTGATTTTGAATTGGTCATGGCTGAAAAAATATAATAAAAAATCAGCAATTAATAATGTTGCTTTTAAAATCATAATCATAATTACTTTCTAATAAAAGAAAAACTTACAAATAGTACCACTGCCGGTATGATGATGTAGTGCTGGTACTGATTTACTATTGGGTAAGTGATTATTTGTTAATAGAGGACCACCACTCATACTCTTATTACTATCTGTTCCCATACGTGTTAGATCACGTTCAGACATGCGACGATTACCTGTTTTTAAGGTATATATTTTTGTTTTTGTTGGGGTTTTATTATTATTTTTAATAAGCGTGGAGATATTTTATTGATTTGGATTTTCGTTTTAGTTTGTTTTTTGGTAGGTGTTGTTTTAGGCGAATGGTGTTATATATTTTTATGTGAATTTGCATGTGAAAAATAGGATGAGAAAAATGAAAAGAGAAAATGTAATTTAAATGAATTAAGTGCATAAAAATTTATATTTATATAATAACATTAAACATTAAAAATAGTTGTAAATATAAATTATCAAAAAATATAATAAAAATAACCAAACTTAACTTAAATATAAAAAAAAATATATTAAATTATATTGTGGCAATGTTTTCTAATATTAATAATAGACTTTTTATAATTCTACTAATAAATTATTAAAATAAGAATAACAAAACGTTTTTAAATATAAATATAAGAAAAAATATATATTTATTTAGTCAATTTTTCTAAAAATGATGAGATATTTTTCTATAAAAGTGCACAAAAAAAGACCCGAAAAATGTAATTAAATTTGGAATAAACTGCTCCGGCAAAGTCACTAGATTTTTCTAAAAATAGAAACATTTTTTAGGAAGACCCATTAAAGGATTAATTAAGTAATAGAATATTGAAAGAAAAAAATTTAATTATAAAATTGATCTTCTGTTCCCTATCAGCAAATGGAAGTCTCGTGAATGGAATAATTTGTTACAAAAAATTTTAGTTTTGTCCCGAAATGAGTAATTGAACGTGTCTAGAATACATTGTTTAATAAAGCTTTTCATTTTATCTCGAAATGAAAAAAATATAAAAAAAATTTAATTTCCAAAAAATATAGTCTCAATCCCGTCATTTAGTTCAAAAATATATAAAAAATTTGTAATAAAAAATTTTAAATGTAAATTTATAAACCTTTCTGTTGTCAATACTACAGAATTCCTATTATACAAGAATTTTCAGTAATAAATTTAATTGTTATAAATTCAATTTATTAAACAGTGTAATTGCCCTCATTTATAATAGATATTGACTTGATATCAAGAAAACATTGCTAAATAATAAAAACAACATTAACAAAATGGAAGAAATATTAAAAAAATATATATATCTAAGAAAATACACAACATCTATCAAAAGAAAAAAAAACTAATAAAAAGCAAGCTTTAAAAAAACAACCTCTTAGTTATGATAGCAATATCAACTTGTTTTATTTGGATCGCAATTAAGTTGAACATTTTTATGTTCGTTATCAATATCATCGATATAATCATCCCCGTCATCACCAACATGTTCATCTTCGGTATCATTATCCTTGATCACATCATTATAATCGTTATGATTTTCAAATTCCAAACAACAATGTGGACACGATGAAGAACATAAATTTGTTGTAGAAGAATGAGATGATGATGATGATGTTGTTGTAGTCAAAGAATCACTAGAGGCTAAAGATAACAATATTTTACAACTGGGTATGGATGCATTAAAGGGTTTATAATTATTTTCTTCTTTTTCTTCAGAACATTGCTGATTAGTTTGCTGTTGTTGTTTACGTTTTACACTGCGTACAGTTTTAGTTTTTGAACTTAGTTTTAAGGTACCACAACGTTGTAAGGATTTAGTGTTGGCTGTTGACTGCTGTTGTATATGATTACAACAGATAGTGGTAGAAGATGTGGAACAGGTTGAGGTGTTTTTAAGGAGATGACACTTACAACAATTATTGGTATTTATACAACTGGCTTTGTGAGAGGGGTGAGATGATTCTTGTTGCTTAAGGAGAGTGCAGGTACAATCCATGGTACAACAGTTTTTCGTTTCAAAACAGGGACAAGGATCACAGTTAACATTTAATTTAGTGCTTAAAGACAATTTACAAGGTGTTGAGGAAGTTTCAATTACAGACTTTGTACAGGGTTTATGATAATTATCATTATCAATGTTATTATTGTTGTTATTGTTGCTACAATTATTATTAATAGCATTAATTAAATTTGCATTAAAACTAATTCGTTGTTGGGTTTCTTTATTAGATGATTGTTGTTCTTCGTTTGGCGAGGTTTTCAAATTTATATCAAAATCTCTACCCTGTAAACCAAATATACTCCATTCTTTTAATTGTTTTAAAATATCGGTTTGTTCTGGTTCTGTGAGTAGAGGTTTTTTAGGGTTTGGCTTTTTTGTTTCCATTAAATCCGATGTGGATTTACTGAGTATTTTTTGATTTTGAAATGGTTGTAATTTGAAATCTTTATTTTTGGCAAAAAAATCTGCCATTTCTTTGACCTTGCCTTCACCCCAAGTTTTAGAAAATTCGGGTATTTCGTTAGAAGAATCATTTACTAAAAGATTATTTTGTGAGAGTGATTTGGGTTTTTGTAAACAAGTAGGTACATATTCTGTTTGAATTTGTTGTGGGGAAGGATTTAAACTTTGTTTACGTTCGTTATATTTTGAAAAAGTATTTACATTTTGTGTTTTTACAATAGAGTTGTGGTGCAATTGCGGCGGCTGCATGTTAAAATCGCGTTTAATTTGTGTATGATTCAAAAACCTGTTTTGCTGTTGCTGCTGATATTTCAAAATCGGTTGTTGTGTTGCAGAAAGTCCCCCACCAGATGTCGATCTTATGCTATTTAGTTCTCTTCGGGGCTTAATGGTAACATCCCTAAAACGTTGCGTTAATAAAGGCATACTTTCTATAGACTCTGCAGAGGAACGTTGAGAATTAGTGTTACTTCCTGTAGAATCTGCATCACCGCTAGTGTTAGCTGCTGCACCCGAGGTAGAACGATAGGAATTTAATTCTCTTCTTATTTTCTGTATCAATGACATTTTGCCTTGTTTATCTAATGAAGAATTTGAATCCTGTTTTAAAGATTCATTCGAATTGTGATTAGAGGAGGAGGAGGTGTTTGAACAATATTTACTTAAAGCATCATGTGTATGAAATTTGCGATTTGTTAATATTTCCACGTTGGGTTCCTTATGGGCTATATCTTCCAAATCAAAGCTCACCGTTTTGCGTTGAGTATTTAAGTTTACCGGTTTTTTGTTGCCTATAATACCACGATTTATTTGTTGTAATTGTTCTGAAGGTACATAGGGTTTTTCCTCTTCTGTGGGTGAACCATCATCAATAAATGGTATTTCGTCTTTATTGGACACCGAGGCTATGCCTTCTTCATTAAGCGGTTGATGCACTTCGGTGTACACAAAATTTGTAAAAGATTCTTGAGAATTTGTTTTATTAGCACTCGATTGTTCTCCTGGTTCCATATATTCCTCAATGTAAATTGACGGAGGTGGAGTATTTGTGATATTCGTATTACTGGCACTTCTAGCACGATGTCTTAGAGGACTAAATTGTTCTGGTTGGTAATCTGGTTGGTGTTGTAGGGGGGTTTCCTGCTGAAGCATCATACCTCCTCCCTGAGGATTCGTCAAATTATGAGTGCTTAAGGAAACCTCTTTGCTCATGTTATATAAACTACTGGCTGAGCGGGCAATAGGTCGAGTATCACGATATCTGGGATCTATAGGTATTTGATAGCCCATCAAACATCTTTCTTCAAGAAGAGAAGAAGCCGACAAGCGCCTTATGGGTGGCGAAGAAGATGTTGCATACATTCCGGCATAAGATTGCCGACGACTACGATTTAAACTATCATCGGATATAGAATTATAATAACGATTATTTGTATTATGTGAACTATGCCTTCGTTGTTGCTGATGATGATTTTGTGGAAATTGTAGAGTGTTGTTGTCTTCTTTTTAATTTTGATTAGTTTTAAATAAAAATAATTTATCAATTTTAGCAGAATTTGTTATTTTATAGCAGCATGTGGGAAGGAGTATGATAAATTTATATTTAGTTTAACTAATTAGCATATAAAATTACTATTAAATCTAAATAACTAAATACATATTTAGTTTTATGTTTTAGTTTTTTAACTATGTGTAAGTTTAAATGATAAAAATGTTCAGTGTTTTTCATATTCAATTATTGAAAGAAAAGAAGTTTAATTATAATTCTGTACTTACCACGTTGTATAACAGGACTGGGTTGTTGCAATAAAGTTGCCAAGCCATGATAAATTGCACCTTGTTTAGCTACTTCCAAGGTAACCACAGGTCCTGTACGTACCAAATAATCGGCGGCTCTAAAAAATTATTAAAGATCAAATTAATTATTACTTTACAATTAAAAAAACAAAATAATACAATTTTAAACAAACCTTTCTTGTGTTATGCCTATTAAACTTTGACCATCAACACGTAAAAGTTGATCACCAGCCTGTAAACGACCATCAGCATCAGCAGCTCCACCAGGCACTACACTTTTTATATAAATACCTAAACGTTCCTGACCAGCACCTTTAGCTGCTACTATAGACAAACCCATGCCATTGGAATTCTTATGCAACTTAATGACTTGTACTTCGGGTTGGGGGAGTTTATTGGACATAGCACTCGAAGAACGGGCCTAAAAGTAACAACACATATTTTTTTGTTTTTTTAAACCAAAAGAGAGTTTAAATGGAATGTAATCTTACATTAAACTGATGCATGTACACTGTCCAAAGACCAATCGAAGTGGGTTGCGCAGCCAAACGACACATACCCTGCTGTTGCAGAGGATTAATAAAATCTACCAATCCAGAGGGTATGCCACGTACTACATCACAACTGAAACCATCGTCGGGTAAAAGCAAAGCTAAATGTAATTCTGGCGATTCTTCTAAGCGTACTTCACGACCATCGGCCCGTGTTAGTTCGTCGGCCACTGATTCTGCCATACGTATGGCGGTGTCCACTAGATTACGGGGAATTTTCTCTTGTTGTAATAGAGCAGCCATTTGCAAAGAGTTCAAACGGAAACAAGAGCAAGCCAATTGTTGGATCTCCTCCACTGATGTTTTGGGTGCTTGTAGGAATTGAGCACATTGATTTATTTTAGCTAAATGACAGTCGGCTGCTAATTCTAAGCCTTGACGTTCGGCCCAAAGTTCCAAAAGCTGTAAACGTTCGGTCATAACTTTACCCCATTCTGCAGTGCACATATGGGAATTGGCCACAATCTGCAGGCAATAAACAATTGAAAAAGCGTTTTTTTTTTAAGTAAATATTAAATAAAATTTTAAAAATTAGAATTTTTAAATTAAACATAAATCCATAAAATAAATAATAAAAATGAAAATAAAAAAAAAACTCAAAATCGATCACAAACTTTTCTTTGCTCACCGTATTAAAACAAATCACATTAATATAATGAAATAATTGGGAAAATAATTGTATGGTTAAGGCAGCATTGACACGACATCTTCTCAACAATGCCATGGCCGAACCCAGAACAGTCAACACTAAACCAGCCGCCGAATCATGATCTATGGTCTCCGAGAGGAATTGATTCAACGTTTGCGATAATTCAACTCTAAAACAATTCACTAAATTGCGGAATGCAGTTTGTACACTTTCCGCCAGCACTTCTTGCGCTTGCACCGAAAATGCACTAATGTGTCGATCAGATTTAAGAAAATGTAAAAATTCCGAAGAGTTTGCCATCCAAAAGGCTAAAATACGTGGATCTGAATATTGTTCTTGGACAACGTTGTAAATAAGATTTGCAACATGATGTAAGAATATAGTTAATTTGTGAGCACGCTCTGTTGGCTGTAACTCTGGACGGTAGTGTGTTGAAGCACGATATCTGAAAGAAAATAAAATTTTATTAAATTACAAACATATGTGTATAAATACAAACAAAAAAGTTTTATATTGAATATCTTTTTTGATTTTATTAAATCATTTGCCTTGTAGAGTTCAACATTGTTTTCTGAAACGGCAAGCAGTGACATTTTAATGTTTTTTGTTGAGCAACATGCTCGTTTCTAAAAATGTTACTTCGAAAAGAAAAGTTAAATTTTTTGTTTTTATGAACTTTTTATGCAAATTAAAGACAAAGAATTTTAAGAATGCTTTAAATTTTAAAAACTTAAACAAAATATATAACAAATATAAAAAATATGTTCATGCTCTTCTTGTTTATATTTGTCATTATGTCCATTAGTCTTGTCGAAAGTTTCATGATAATTGCCGAACTAGTTTTTAATAAAATGAAAATTGAACAAAAAACATCTAAATTTTGAATTTTTATCTTTAGTGTATAATAAGTGATGAAACATTTTTCCTGGCCAGGAATTCATGTCGCAGGGATTAAGCAGAAAAATGTTGTTTGTCGAAGAAATCAAAATTTCAAGGAAGCTTTTGATTTGGGAATCCATATGCATATGTGAGAAAAAAGAACTTCTTTCTTAAGAAAAGATTCTATTAACACAGATATACACGTGAGTGTATTGAAAAATATTTTTCTCAGTGCTAAGAAAGTACATACAGTGTATCCGCTGTTTTCTAGTCTGTTCCCGCTTCGTTTCATTACAACCAACATATTGTCTGTAATTCCGCGAAACTTAAAAATATTATGCTCTAGCAAAAACTTATTTAAAGGACATTAAAAGCACATCATAAATTGAACGGAGTTTAAAAATAATTGCACCACAATAAAACATAATAACATCTTTAATTAGAATAATTTTCGAAAATATTAGATATTTCCTTAAAAAAAACCAACAGCAAGTAATTTATTCTTTTATGTGTAGAACTTGAACATAATATTTATTGATAAAATTATCACTTTAAAAATTTTACCCATTGGATTAGTTTTTATAAGCAGATT
>MINK01173421.1:6755-29333 GCA_001735545.1 Phormia regina
TCTGCAAAATATGGCAACTTCATTAAACATAAATGTTTATGTCAGTAAAAAAAAAAAAATTTCGTTGTCACTATGTACAAGTAATTTGTCAAAAGTAATCGGTATTTTCTTACAAAGAAGTTGTAATAACGAAAAGTTTTAAAGTTCACTTTATACCTCACTTTAATTAAAGTTATCTTTTACTATTACGAACATTAAAGACAAGTTTTAATAATGGCCCTAAGTACACTTACTGATTTTAATTAAGTTTAGACTTGTTCTAGTTATATGTCGGCGTATTAAAAATATGTTAAAAAATAAACTGAATATATATATTAAAGTGAATTAATTAAAATGAATTATTTTAATAATAGTGTTAGTGAATTTGTGTTTTTTTTCTTTTTGGTTGCAGATCAACAATATTTGTATTGTGATTCAACCATAGTTTTGTTGTATACATAAATCAAGTACATTTACAAAAAAATATGGTTGCAGATCAAAAATATTTGTATTGTAATTCAACCATATAATTGTTATATATATAATATCAAGCTAATAATTTAAACATTATATGGTTGCAACGCGTTTCCGATGAAGAATACGTTAGATTCCAGATTTGTTATGTTTAACATTCAGCACAAAACAATCCCTAATATACCATTTCATTTTCCTTGGGCTTAAATGTTAGTTTACTCCAGAGTTTAGTATTCAATCAAGTCTATAGTATGTTATACAATCTACTCAATAGTTTATTTTTATTAAATTTGTATTCTATGGACTTTTCCAAAATATAGTCTATAGTTTGATCTATAGCTAAGTGAATTCTAAAGTGTTTTCGGATCTGCTCTATAATCTAATTTAAAGGTTAAGTTAGGCCCTTTTCTTTTACGTTTAAGAATAAAAAATTAAATTTACTTTTGCTAAAATTTGTCTTTCCATTCTTCATCTTTTTATATTCTCTATCTCTCTGTTCTTTAAATTTCAATACCCCATTATTATGTTATCTACTCTTATATGCTAAAATACACTATAAAAAGTTCTAAAGAATAGTTTTAAAAATTTGTAATCAATTTGAAATATTTTAAATCTTTTGTTCAAAAATGCAGCAGCACACATAAATACTCGTGTACCTATATTTTTTTATTCTTGGTAAATGCATATTAGGGTTATTCAACATTGTAATAATAAATAATTTTTATTTAAGGATTTGTACGCATTGTTGAATTCGAACACTTTATTATTGACACTGAATGGTATCGTTTTCTACACATATGTAGTTAATTTTTCTCTACGAGTAGAGGAATTTTGTGAACCTCCCTAAAGCACATTCATTTATAAAATTCCTTATAATATATACATATGCCACCTTTCCCCACCCCACAACGCTCTTCTTTGGTTCCTATATTGATAAAATTTATATTTATTTATATACATAGATGCTCTATGCACATGTTTTCTTAACAAATACACTCCAAACTTTCTTCCGGATTATGCTAATCTGGATTTAACAAAAGATTTTTCTCTCTTTCTCTCTCCGTCTCGTTTTTGTATATTTTAGTGATGGTACTTCACTTTAGATGTTCTGCTTTTAACATTTTATAAATTTATATGTAAGTATTATACTTATAGTTTAGCTTTAAAAACTAAAATAAAAATGGTAAACTTTTACTTAAATCTTGTTCTTTTTGTTATTCTTTTATTTTTATGAACTTTAAAAATACCCTTCACATAATTTTTGGTTTGGATTAGGTATTTGGATTAACATCAAATTTATTTTGTTTCCTTTTTTTTTAATCTTAGTGTTTGGAATAATTAAGGTTATTTAAAGTTATTTAATGGATCTTTTAATTGTTTTACTTAGAATTGATTTTTCTGGAAGGGTATTAAAATTCATACATGTTTAAATTTTTTAAAATTAAATTTAGTAGTAAATATTAAAAATTATTATTAGTTAATGCACTAAAAAATTTAATTTTAATGATATTACTTTAAGCTTTTTTTTGAAGTAAAACTTTTTGTGTCTAAAAGTTTTTTAGTTTTATTATTTGCCAAAGGTATGGGGAGATTTAAAAACTTTAGGTCTTGCATATTTAACTCACATTTAATTTTAACATAATTTGTTTAGCTCTAACTTATGTAGTTACTTGTTTCTCTATAGGTGTACATCACTTCCTTTATTTGTCTTTATTGTCTAAATAAAGTTTTGTAGCTATTTGATGAAATCTTATTACAACAGAAGAAAATTTAAGATAATGAAAATTTTATAAAAAAATAAACCAATTACCGTTTTTGAACTATATATCTGTTCAAAAACAGTAATTGGAAATTTAATACAAAATGTTATTATGGTGATTTTTATTACACATATTGAATTATTTATTTTTTCTACAAAAGAAACGAGAAAGATATAGTTGGTACATATATATATATATTAAACGATTTTAACAAATAGGCTTCGTTCTCTTGCCATGACAATTGTTCGTATAAAATTTCAACAAATATAAGCAAAATCGGAAGTTTCAACAAATATGTATATTTGGGCATTCTCTTATAAAATATATGACATGTGTACTGAGAAATCGTACGAAATTTTGATAATGTTGGTTTAAAAAATATCAATTTTTTAAATACTTTTTAAAAGAAAAATGTTATTTTTAATTACTTAAATATCCTTAATAACTCTTAAAGTATTTTCCAACAAAAATTTATATTTTTTTATTTTAATATTTAAAAATAAAAAAAAAAAATAAAGTATAAAAGTATATCTGTTTTTTGCATAGTATTTCATATGATATTTATATTTTAATTTAATTAAATTGGAATTTGTTTTATTTCAAAGCTATTTAAATCGGATATTGCATTTATCAACATGCATTTTGTATATAAAACAATAAAATCCCCCAAATATTTACTATTAAAAGTAAAAAATAATAGTTAATGAGAAAATTAAAATGACAATTATAGAAAATTTAAGAAAACATAAATTTAAAGAAATAATAATATATTCTAAGTTTAGAAAATTATTATTTATTTTCTGGCATTAATTTAGTAATTGTTCGCTAAATTTTGTTGTTGACTGTTGTTGAATACAAAAAAACAAACATTAAATGATTTTATTGCCATTATTTCCACTTTATTTATTAAATTACTTTAACATGTACATTTTGTGGACTTTATTTGGTTGTGATCCTGTCTGTCCAACAACTCATTTATCCGTCCATCTATCCATTCTGCTGTCTATCGATAGCTATAGGTAGTTTGTCTATTGCTGGTGTATTTTTTTATTTACATATTCATATGTTTAAAAATAAATTTTATATTTTGTTAACATTTATTGATACAAATGTACATAAAGAGCATTTATTTGTTTTTGGTTCATCCTCTTATAGGATGATTGTGTTCTGTTGAAAAATATGTATATTCATATATAAGTAAATATTAATATAGGGTGATACATTTAGAGTTTCTTTATGATATATAAATGAAATATGAAAGAACATCTCCTAATGATTACGTTTCAAAGATAATTTCATTAAAATTATCTCAATTTTGAATGACATTATACATTATTACCATAATGTTAATCACAACCATCGACCACCATTATTATGAACCATCGTCAAATTTGATTGATCTAATAAACCACATTCAGACCGGATTGGTACTAGAAATAGAAGGTCGATAATATGATATGATAGGCATACTTGAAAGAATGATAGAAAATTTGAAGTTCTGTTTGGACCAGCATGAAAATACTTTGAAAAATAAAAGTAAAAGAATTTTCACTGAGGTCATAAAATACATTTCGCTGTCTAATTATATTTTAAAAGTTTAGAATTAAAAAAGACAAATTGTATGACCCTATTTAACATTTTATAAATTGAATGTGTATTGGCTTATGAAACCAATAGCCATATATCGAGTTTAAATGTGTACAAACATGAATATATACTTTTGAAGTAGTTAATTGCATTTTGCAATTATTGCTATATCCTGTTTGCAACGTATACAAAAATAACAATAATAAAAATACAAAATAAATTAAAACAGGTGCACGAAATGTGTTGACGAATGATAAATTATATATTAAATATTTTATTTATTAAATTTGCCAGGGATTTGAGGGATGTTCTTTTAATGTTTTCCATTTAAAAACTTTGTTTAAAAGCATAATACTAAAAATACTAAGTACATAATTCTAAATCATTTTTATATTGTTATTGTTTGATTTGACTAAATCAATGTACCAATATCTGCAATATTTTTTATTAAAATTTCATCTTATATGGCAAATGGGAAGTCCACACCATTTTTTCCGAATTTGCTTTCGTCATAATCAATTTTTACAAATTTTCATTGATGTGGGAGGCTTACACCTATCTGTAAAATTTCGTGGCAGGATATTCTTTTGCTTCAGAGCAGTGAGCAGAAAAGTATGGATATCTAATTCAATATCAAATAATTCTTATAAAATATAAATATTTGGATCAAATAGAAGGAAGGACATAACTAGTGCGACTAGAACTTTTTCTATATATGGGTTATGGAGTCTTAAATGATTATTTCAACATGTCACACATGTAAAAACAAACTCAATATTTTTGATTATAAATATTTTCAAAACAAAAGGAAAACAATTTTGTCAACGGGGCGTTTCGCCTCTATATGTATGTTACTCAATGGTAGTGTTTCTCCATTATATGTATTTTACTCAATGTAGTATTCCTTTCTCCTCTCTCCCCTATAAACACAAAAATGTGGTTAGAAAAACCGATGAAGCAAAAAAACTATTTCTAAAATGAAAAAAGAGAATGGATCGTATAAAATTCAATGACATTTAATAATTTTGCCCAGACAATGCTATATCGTCCACGATTTTACACATAACATTATGTGATCCTAAGCTAATATTTCAATTTACTGCAAACTGAATAACAAATCCCAGCAAAAAATGGTGCTTACTTGAAAGCAATAGCATTGCTTACATAAGCGATATATTAGTTTTTTAATTAAATAAAGTTTCAAAGACATGCAATACCAGAAAGGTAATGGATCTCTGCCATCTAAAAAACATCCTCCTTACCAATAGTGCTCCCGAAGAATCAAAAAGAATCACAATTCTATTGCTTTCCTAGGCGGCTCATCTCGAACAAAAATCATGCATCATAAATGCGCTTCAGTAATGTAATAATAAAAGTCGGAACATAATCTATAACTTACTCTATTGCATTTTCGGAAGCTTTATGTAATTAAGTAAGCAATATGTTGCTTCCGTCAGTTGTATTGCATCGAAGTCAGTAAATTTTTTTGCTGGGATTAAACATAACTCCCTTTTTTGTGGATAATAGGTTTATTTAATTAATAGTTCTTTTAGAAATTCATTTCGTCATTAGTTAAAAAATAGTTAAAACGCCTTAAGTTTTCTTATTCAAAAAGTAGATTAGGCCAACAAGTTGGTTATATTTAATAATGACATAATACTATTAGAAACCCATAATAAAAATATACAACAAACAAATTTTAAATAAATAACACATTTCTCAAATATTTAAATAATTTCCTCCTCAAACATGATATGGAATACATGGAAAACTTATTAAGCATTATAAAAAATAAGGCTAACGAACTAAAACTATAAACCAGAATAGTACCACTACTGTTGTTAAATACACATACTGACACATAAAAGGTTTACTGGTCAACACTGTGACCAACAAATGACTTTCGTCTGTTTACATATTTATAAATAAAATTATAACGAAAGAGGGAAAATTTGTTATACAGATGCTGTTACTTTTTATGGTATGAATGAGAAAAATATAAATACATCTGTATGTAAATCCCTCATTTATTACCCACAAACCTGCCAACAGTTTTCGAGACATGTTCAACAAACTAATGTTCTGACTTACTATATTTGTAAGAGCATATAAATTTTTTTTCCAACTTAAATTGAATAGTTAGGATAGCATTAATCTTAGAACTATTGATATAAGTAATGTTGACCTTTTTATTACTACTATTTAGTAGTTTCATGAATTATATGACAACTTTAAAATTTTAAAATTAGAAATTACTTTGACATTATTGTATATTATTAAAATCTAAAAATATGTTTCTATTAAATGATAAAAATGTGCTGACATGCCAAACAGCATATATCCATTTATTTTAAAATAACCCATATAACACTTTAACATAAAAATTTATTTCTTTCATATGTGTATATACATCTGAATAGCTACAAAACAGAAATTTCACTTACGTATGCTAAAGAGATATATTATTAAAAAAATCTACAGGATGTCTTTAAAAGCATTTAAAAGCTCGAACAAAAATTTTAAGTATCAATTTTATATCGAAAACAAATAGATATGTGTAGTTGGGATATAATTTTTAAGTAATCATAAGATATAAAATGTGAAATATGACAAGACAAAAGTGTTAAAAAAATTATTATTTATTAACAATATGAGTATGATCTATATATATATATATATATGGTTATTGGCAAAGCTACAATGACACACTGTAGGCGTTTTTATGTCCCTGGAAAAGCAATAGAAAACATTACTATAAAAATATGATGCTTCACCATAATAATAGCAGGGGTTAAAAGTAAAAATATGTCAAAATAAAACAAACTGACAATTTTGGGATTTAATGAAATACATAAAGAAATATTGGCCATATTAAATATTAGAGAATTATTAAGGAATATTATTGTTAAACTTTTATTAAGAAATAGAATACATTTAAATGATATTATTAAATTTAAAATCAAAATAATTTAATTTCCTTTGTATTAAAAATTGTTCAAGAGTTTTTCTTTTTATTTAGCCCTTTAAGAGCACAACAAACTTTGATTTTATTTTAATTGAAAAGGGTAATTACACATTAACCAACAACCACCCACCTACCCACCTACCTAACTACCTACCAAGAACCACTTAAAAAAAGTAATTGAAATAAAATTAATTAAATTCTTTAGTACAAAGTACGAGTATATTTAATTTTTCTCTTTTTTTTCTACTCTCTTACATGAATCATTTTAAAATTATTTTTCATCCATACTCACTTTCTCTTGCTCTATGTTTATAAAAATAAAGAAAAAAAAAACAATAAATTTGTTTTGTTTTAATAATAAAAAACACATCGGTACCTATACACATACATAATACATATCTTTGTAATAGGTATATGATGAAAAACGTGCAACTTTGTAACGATTAAAATTGTGTTTTTCTTTTGCTATGAAGTATTTAGTAAAAAAAATATAAACAATTTGTTTGTGTTATTTTCATTAAAAGTAATACTAACTAAAACTAAATAATGTTTATGTGATATATTGCATTAATTACTAAACACAAACACAAACAGTGGAATATCAATTAAACAAATATTTTTGAAAATTTTAAAGGAAGAACATGATTAAGAATAAAATATGCTTCGTTATAATTTACAGTGTGGCAGAATTACAGTTTTGTGAAAATAAATTAGTCACTTCTAATTAGTTGATTAGATTTATACAAAATTTAACATATATATAGTAGTGGAATATACAATTTTTAATCTAGAAGGGCCACACATTTCCTTAAAGAGCGGAAGTATTATGTAACCTAGAAAATGTTTTATAACTTGTACAATTTTTATTTCTTAACCAAATATTTCTACAACTACTTAGAGCCCTATGCTACTTGCCTCTTATACTATTTAAATAAAGTCATAAAATGTCCACTATCACAATTTTACGAAATTATGATCGATATTATTCAATTTTTCTGATTTCTCAGTTTCAATCTAAGTTTTTTATAAATAAAATTTTTTACAAAAAATTTCTTTTGATTTCAAAAATCTGAAAAACTATCTTCTTAATTTTAATATTTGTTTTTGCTAACATATTTTAAAAGGTCGAAATCAAGAGCTTTTATAAATTCATAGCACTTTTAATTTCCAAAAAAATCCAAACATTTCGATTCTGCCCTTTGTGTAATGTAACACTTTTTGGAATATTGAATGTTTATTAAAAACGCTACTTTTTAAAATAAACTTCAACAAGATTAAATGTGATTAATATTTGTAAGTATCGTGATAGAGGTGTTGAAGACATTCACATACTTCTGCAGGGAGGAAGTATTTCCTGCCGTTTAGTTAAGCAGTAATATTTGGCTGTCGTTACAATTAAGTTGTGTAATATAACGGTTGTATTTTAAATATAGAGCAATGATCAGCGCACTTAAAATTCAGATTCTGTACTTGTGTATGTTCTATATTATTCTCCCGGTTTTATACGGATTTGGGTAATATGTCACAAGGTGCATATAAATAAAACATTTGGGTATTTTTGGATATTTAACTAACATTGACAAGAATTCGACTAAAAAATGAAAATAGAATTCTTGCAAAATTAATACATAAAAAATGTATTTTTAAAATATTTGTCATAAAGCTTTAGACATTAAAAGTCACATTTAATTTTAATCAATAAACAAGCTAAGAACTCTACGATCAAATTGAAATCAACAGTGATATGAAATCAATTATATCTATAGTTTAATCTCTCAATCCGTATTCCACTGTTTAAATAAAAACATCTATTTATTTTTTACATACTTAAGTGTGAGTTTAAAATAAAACTTTTCTGTTTCGTACTTTAAATAAGAAAATAAATACAACCCTAGTAAAAAAATGCTAAATTACAACAAATAATAAAAATAAAAGTAGAAAAATAAAACAAAAAAAAAAATGTGTTTAAATGAAATTCCATCACGTTTTTTATAACATTTTGTTCTAGTTTAACAACAAACACTTTTCGAGATGTCTGTACGTATAATATTACTGCAACAACAAAAAATCTTTTATATAAACAGATAAAAAATTAATTAAATTATTTTTTAGTTTCTTTGTTGGGTTTCTAGATGGTATTAATTTATTGTAGTTTTTTTTACTTATTAGAATAAAATAATTTTGAGAAAAAATTATAATAATAACAATAAAAACTAATATTATTTTTAGTTTTTATTGTTATTATTATAATTTTTTCTCAAAATTTATTTTATTCTAATAAATAAATTAGAATAAAATCGTTCGGGAAGAAACGTGCCTCAGTTTTAATAGTTTTAAGATGACACTTTTTAGTGTTTTTTTTGAAGTGTCGAATTAGTGTTATTTAGAAGTGTAAAAGTGTAATGTAGGAAGGTATCGAAAAATTATCGCTTTTTGATAATAAAAATACATTAAGTGGAAAAAATATACAATAACATATGATAAATATACTAGAACTAAAAACATTTAACTTATTTTTGTAAACATAAATAACACTATTTTGTTATTTTACTTCACAATTTTTTTACTTTTTACTTTTACTTTAAATTTTAATTTAAAATATTAAAAAATTTCTGAATTTAAAATAAGTTATTTTATAATTTATTCTATTTTTTCCGTCACTATAAAAAAAATTGTATTGAACACTTTTAAGGTTCTACATTTACTGAGCGAATTATATTGTGATCGTTCTCTCTTTTGTGTTCTGGAAGTAAACAGTCACCTAAAGCAAGATTTTGGAATCATAATTCGATGATATTGTATTTTGATATTGTAATTTGTGTATTTTCTACATTTGAACATATAAAGGTGACTAAAAAGACACTTTTCTAAAGAAGAGTCCAAAAATTCACATCCAATTGCTGACAGGGCTATTACTAATACTTGTGTAAGCAGTGGGCGAGATAATTTGTTATATTAGTGTTTGTGATTGAGACTTAAGGAAATATTTATGTGTCAGTGTTTGTTCTTAAGTAAGCATGTGTGCATATTGAGAGGGCGCCTAAATTTAAAAAGGTAATTGAACTTAATTAAATATTAAAAATAAAATTGTTATTACATTTAGTATAAAAATAATATTTAAGTTAATGATTTATTCGAAATTGTTTTTATTTTAAAAGTAAAATTTTATAGCCTGTGCTAAATAATATAATAAATGATAAACTCGATTTTTTTTTTATTTAATTAATATATTGTATTAATTCAATTATTAATTTATTTTTTTGTAATTATTATTGATTATTTATAAATTTTTAAATTTTAGGTGCTATTTTAAGAAACATATTTTATTTATTTTTAAATAAAAAATTTATGCCAATTGATTTTCTAACCAATTTTTGTTTAGCATTTTATTTTAAAAAATATTTTTGTTTAGGAAAATTTTCCTTTTCTCTTATTTATTTACAATCATTCATCCGTATTTTAAATGTACATTTGCTACTAAATTCAAATTTACACATTAAATTGTCGCATTCACATGACCATGAATTTTTTCTTACTTTTAATGACAATTTTTATCTTATTTGTTGTTTGTTTATTTATAGAGATTTTGTTTTGATTATTTTTGTTGTAAATGATTTTTTTATTTTCATTATAAAAAAGCGGAAACTATTTTTGTGTGTCACGAGATATATTGGCAATTTGTAAAAATAGAAAAAGAAACATTAGTGTGAACACAAGTGAATTAAAAAAAAAAAAAAATTGGTTGTCAGGTAAGAAAAAGTAATTTAAAAGATGTATAAGCATTCTTACACAAACTACATGACGGTTTTATGAGAAAAATCAAAACAAATTTAAATGATTTGTTTAAGTTTATATTTAGAACTTAAAACTGTCAATGATAATAAAAAAAGAAAAAATCTACTTCTTGAGCTTTTGAAATTATCAAGACACGGAGTTTTTTTTAAAATGAAGTGGAAATATATGAACGATCAACAAAATTTTACATAAAAATAGTAGTATTGAAGGCAAGCCTAAGTTTTGACTTTGAATTTTATATACCTTCTCAGATATTAAAATTTGGAAAAACTATCGATTACAAAGATTTTATAAGACTTCAGTTTGATGTATACAACTTCTTTTACTTTTTTAACTTTAAAGACTTCTTTTCAATTAATTTATTAGGAATCAAACATTTTTGGATTAGAATTTTTTAACGAGATTTTCGTGTGATTGCGTACAAATATAGAAAGTTGGGATCATGCTCTCTGATTTCATAAGATCATATTGCATTATAATATCTATAAAATAGTAAAATGGGGCGATATTCCATTGAAGAATCTTCAACCGTCTTTCGAGTTGCACCGGGAGTATTGTATTCCAATTAAGTATTCTTAATTAGAAAGAATATCAGATAGAGTAAAAATAATGGAAAGAAAGAACGACCATGTGATACCCTAGACCATTGCGTATGAGCAAAAAGGGGACTTATATTAGAACTATGACCAGTTGTAGACCAACACTTTTACTAAATGTTATATAAACTTTAAAATAACTGAATAACGCGTTAATACTAACATCTAGTTAGTATGATGAATTATGGATTGATTTTCATAAAATTTGGCAGTGTTATTTCTACTAATATAAAGCTTATTTGTGTAGAATATTAAGTTGATACTAACATTCGTACGTTAATATAATTTCCGGAAGATAGGAGCTATAGTTAATTATAGACAGATCTTTATGAAATCTGGTACAAAGATTAACACGAGACAATTCAAAAATTTGCTTAAATGGTCTGATATATGGCAAAAAGTTAAGAGCTTCTGATTACTTTATATTTATACAGCTATTCGCCAAGCGATTTGTGTGTCATCTAGAATGATCGATTATTTGACTTTTCAAAGAAAAATTCAAGTCAATCACCCTAGCGACGTGATACAATATTGAGTTATTATCCTATTAAATTATTTCTGTTCTTTCTTTTTAATTTGTTAAAAATTCTATTTTTCGTAAAAAAAAATCTTAAAAAACACTTTTCATGAATATACTTTTGACATTTTTCGAAAAAAAGATATTTATGTTTTTCTTTTGATTATTAAATAAAATCTCTACAAGGAACTCCTTTTTTCTCTGCTATAACATTTTTCTCTTTACATCAACTTTAAACAATGTTTCGTAAAACATTTAATAACTCACACAATCTATTTTTGTAGTCATGGACTTAATATTATAACCCATGATAAATAAAATTTAATATATATTAAATTAGGCTTTAATAAAACATGTTTAAAGCTTCTAATCCTCTTACAGAAATACTTTAGAGTAACTCTTATTGTAAATTTAAAAGCAGGAAAAGAAATTCACCAAAATATAAAGAAAAAAATCTCAAACTTTTTTACTTCAGTTTCAAAGAATTTTTAACAAATTTATTTCTTTAAAAAAATTAAATTTCTTTAAAAAGTATATCTGAAAAAAAAAAATTAAATATTTATAATTTTTTTTTCAAACAATTTTATTCTTATTGATATTACATTCTCACCACAATTCCAGATTCTACTTAAATACAAGAAAAAAAACTTTTCCCACTTTTCTGTAATCCTGCTGCTACATTCATTAAATTCCCCTCTGATGATTGCAACTCGGGAATATAATCTGCTAAAGGTATTTTTGTTTTCTTCAAAATAAAACTGATTAAATTATTTTGAATTTTTTCCTTTGGCAAACTCTAACTTTAACATATAAAAACCATTCACCTTTTTTATTTGGGGGTTTTTCCTTTATTCTTTATTTTTTCAAACATTCGCTGACTATTATCAAATTTTCGATTGCGTGAAAGGAAACTTAACGTAAAAAGAAAAAAAAATGAAAAGAAAATATTCACACAAAATTCCAATCAAATGATGTGCTTTTAATACAATCAAAAGGTCGCGTATGACTTACAGCTCTGATGCTCCACACTCCCCACAAATAATTTTGTTTATTGTAGACGAACAGTTGAACTTCCGCAAAAGATTTCCTAAATAGAAAAAAAAAACTAAATTGTATGAACTGAAATATGTACATTTGTATGTTGATTACATGTATGTTAGTTTGTATGTATGTATGTAAGTATAGTGAAAAGCATGCCAGCGAACTGAAAATAAATTGGCATAAAATTCGTTTAAAATGATGTTGATGTCGATGATGACTTGAAACGCAAAGAGTAAGCTGAGGGAGAAGAGTAGGTGTGCACTGAGATGAGTTAAAAATAAAAATAAATTGTATGTACGACAATTTGTAAAATTTGAAACCAAACTAAATTGTTTAAGAGCCTGCAACTAAAATAATGAAAAAAACTTTGAATGCGAGGATTGTGCGAAAAATTTATAAGTTAAATTCTTATAAAATTAAGGAAATATACGGAAGTATTTTTAATCATAAATGTTTTGGATTTGATCTAGAATTTGTGCATTAAAATAAATTGCTTTGTTTGAAACTAATTTTTTTAATAGTTCGTAAATTACATTTCTGTTTATTCCACGGGACTTTCCGTATTTAAAAATATATTTTGAGACATTTAACCTTTATATACACCAACGTAGAGTTTATTATTTTATAAAAAAAAGTATTTTATTACTTATTTTTTAGATAAATTAATACATATAAAATTGTTGCAGCTTTTGGCCTTTAACATCTAACCTTGAACAAAAGCATTAATGAAGAAAATAGGTTAACTAGAATTTTCGAACATTTTCTGTTGAAATAAAACTTCACACGAGACCCTATAGCGCATAAAAGCAGGAACCATTACAAAAACGCCCACATACAAATTTAATACATTTATGGGACAAAATTGAACAGTAGAATGCAACTTAAATGAACAAGTTATAAAAAAATTTCAAAAATGAATTAAAACGTAGTTTCGTTGAGAGAAAATAAGTTTAATTTAACGAATCGTAAAAATAATATTTTTATTGTTGTCTTAACATAAATCTTAGCATAAAATAACATTCTTAAAATATTTTTGTTGTGAGAATTAAATTTATTTCTTATATGTTTTTTACTGTCTTAATCTGTGGTAGTAACTAAAACTAAAATATTGAAAAACTATATATTTTATTTAGGTACAATTAAAATATTGGGTAAGAAATAATTTAGTTAATTTTTTGTTTTAATATTTCTATGAAATTTGTAAAAGTGTACCAACTTGTTACATTACTGACTAAGGAATAAAGATTATATATCTCCATATTCTTAAATATATGGTGAATATTTCAACTAAATTATTAATCAGAATTTTAAAATGATTTCAAATATTTTTTAATTGAAATAAATATCTTAAATAAAATTAATAAAAAAAAGTATATTAATTGTTCATGTTATCAGATACTTTTTATATTTGATTAATTTGTGCAATTAGCGAAATAATTGAAAGACGAGTGCTTTACTTTTATAAAAAATTTGTAAAATTCTAATTTGATAAATTAAATAGTTGATGCATTTAAATAAGTTAACTTGAATAATCTTTATCATTGATAAATCAAAAGGTTCATTTCATTCACAGAAAAAAATATGGTCTCTTTAACGATGTATCAGATATAAACATATATTCTAATTAGTTTTTTCATTGCAATAATTAATTAATCATAATTCAAATTTTTTTATTATTAATTATTCAAAATAATAAGAACAATTTAAGGGGAAATGAACTTGGCAAAGCTTTTTCTTATATTTGTTGTATTCAAATTATTAAAATATTTGTTTACAGCTCTAGCTACTAAATACTTAAGAATTTACAATTAGCACTAAAAGGTAAAAGGTGAAGGATAATAATATTTTGTTTCATTTTGTTCTAGTTCTTAAAAATTAGCACTTTTAATGTCTCAATAGTTTTCCTCAGTATAATTTCCAGTTGAATTTGTTGACTATATAACACCTTGGACTGCACTAATTTTGAAGTCTCAGAAAACATCTTCCACAGAGTTTTGCGTCTGGGACCACATTGTTAAACAATTCGTATCCTTCAAGTGTTATAAAATACATTTAGCGTTTCTACTCATTCAAAAACATAATAATAACCTATTAACCTAAAAATATCGAAATTTGATTAGATTTCCAAGAAAAAGATTTACCTCTGTTGAGCAAGCTTTTTAGTTAGCATTTTAGCAATTTGAGCAGAGTATATACATATTAAATCTTAGGAACTATATTATCTATATAAGGCGACAAATCTATTTTTGTATCGTGATACTTTTTTATTTTCAATAATAAGTTAACGAAGTTTTTGACGCAAGTCCTCTTTTGTGCACTGTAAAGTCACAATTTTCGTACACAGAAAAAATTCACCAATTAACAAAAATATATGAAAATAATTCATTCAATCAAAAACTTGCTCAAATTTGCACCTCTCACCAAAAAAAATTATATCAATTACTAAAAACTAAAAAAAAAATCTTTTATAAACAGAAAAAAATTCCTTTTTACAATTGAAAATTTTGTTCCCTTTGATATGCACGTTTTCATACAGAGAATATACAATATTTTCGAATTTTTGCGGAAAAAAGCAGAAGTTTTGTTGTAAATTTAATACTTTAAAAATTTAATTTAATAATTTTTTATCATTTATGGTTGCTTATGTTCTACACAGCACTGTATATATAAATTTGTTTATTGTATTATGTAGGTGATTATACATATACTTTTAATTAATGTTCGAAAACTTATTTTAATTTAATTGCTATTGAT
Source organism: Phormia regina (assembly GCA_001735545.1). NCBI lineage: Eukaryota > Metazoa > Arthropoda > Insecta > Diptera > Calliphoridae > Phormia > Phormia regina. The sequence goes on from MINK01173421.1 coordinate 22,224, forward strand.
TTCATTGAATATGACATTTTATTGCAAAAAAAAAAATATTAATTTAATTTGTTAAATTATAAATTTGAAATTCGTTTTATTGAAACGTCACTGTAAGATTTATTTAATATACTAAATTCAACAGATTTCTATCTTATGAATGAGCTCAATTTCTTTGTATGTATATTAAATCACGTAAAATTTTTTCTTCCTTTCTTGATAAAAATCATGTAAGAAGGATTTTATTTTAATCATATGATTGTAAGACTTTTCTTTCATTCACATACATATAATTGGGGAAAAACGTGGTAAAAAAAAAACAATAATTGTTTCTTAATTATAATAATTGTTTTTAAATTATTATAAATTATATATTAAAAATAAAGCAAAAATTAAACTTAATTATGATTTTAATTTCTATATCTTCATTCAACTATCTACTTGATTGATTTAAATAATTTATTAATTGGTTTTCCTTTTATAAAATTTTTTTTAGTAATTGATATTATTATTATTATTTCGGTGAGAAATGCAAATTTAAAAAAGAATTCAATTTAATGAATTATTTTAATATATATTTGTTAATTTGTGACTCTTTTATAACTTTTAATGATTACAGCTTGTATAAGTATTTAGTGGATTTGTTCGGTTACCTTTTTTTATTTATTTATTTATCTTTGAACTCGTGTAAGATTTTATCAATTTAATATTTTTTTTCTAAATGTCTATAAAAATGTCAATTAAATCAAGGCTTTTTGTTTATTATTTTTTATTAAGAAAAATCACGCAAAAATCAAGGTTAATTCCTAAAAAAAATAACTTAGTAAATTAAAAGGAAATTTTGGTTACAAAGAAATTTAGTTAATAACATTTATAACACGTGAAGGTGTTGTGTCATAAAAATTATAAAAAAGCTTTATGTATTGATTTAAATTTATAAAAACAAAGTTCATTATAAAGATTTTATTTATAGCACTACATGGATTTTAGGTTTCCTTTATATATGTATATTACTCGACTGTAATCACATGAAGAGAAATATTGGTATTGAATGTAAAATAATTCTTAAGCTGCTTAAATATTAGCAACTATTATAATTAATTATTTTTAACTACTTATACGCAATACTAAATTAATTCTGTTTTTAATTTCATTCTATTTACAAATCATAAGCAAACAATTTAATACTCAATCCTTTCAACCATAATAGAATCATTTACAAATGATTAACATTTACTAGACGACTTTAATAATATCTTCCTAATAATATATAAATATTTTAAAATTCTGAATACTATAGTATTAAAAACCACCAGATTATTAAAGCTAAGAATAAAATAAAATACAATTAAATTGTGGTTAACAAAACTTTAGGTTAAGGACATTTATGTAAAGCATTTAATGAACAAATGAATTTAATTCAATGATACTCGTCAATCAGACAGAGATAAGCAAGTGTAAAGAAACCATAGCAGTTTAAACACTTAAATTAAACCAAAAAAATAAAAAATAAAAAACAATAATAGAATAAGATACCGAAAAAAAAACAAACAAAAATAGTATTTTAAAGATAGCAAGACATGGATGAATTCATGACAAATGAAAGGTTGAATGAACGAAGCCACAGGAATGATAGACTGCGTAACCGTTGAGAATTATTAAAAAGTGTCACAAAAAGAGGATTTCAAAAATAAAATGTCGCCGAAAAAGGGCATTAAAAAAAGGGACCAACTGCTTTAAGCCCTAAAAAGTCCTTAAACTTTAAGGACTTTTTGTAAAGCCTATCATTCTTGTGGCTTCGTTCATTCAGCCTTTCGTTTATTTGATAAAAACAAAAATTGTATTTTAAGAAGAACAACAAAATTTTATAAAACTATTTTTGTTATTGAAAAAATAAAGATTTATTAACAAAACTATTTAAAATATAATTCTCTTTTAAGTAATAAAATTTCTCTACTTTCGTACGAGTTCTCCTCTCGTCTTTTAAAGTCATGTCGGGTAAATTTTGTACTTCACTCATGGATCCACAAGTATTGACATTTGTCTATTGGACAAACTAAATTTTATTATTTATATTTATATTTTTGTTCATAAACTCTATTGTTTTTAGTTAATAACAACTTTTTTTCGTCATTTAGCACATAGATGATTTAACAAGAGAAGCAAGTTTTGATATTTTCAAATATTTAAATTTGTATAGAATTTAAGTAAGACAACTGAAATTTTAACATACACATTTTTATCAATAAATTTATTTAATGAAAATAGTTTACATTTCTGTTCTTTTGCATAAGAGCTCCTAATTTGAAATAACATTTGTATGGGATCCAGGTGAAAAACTGGAACGACCATAACTTTTTACTTGAATGAATCTCGATTTATAAAGTTAATATATTGAAAAGAACTTGTCCTATTTTAAGGAACTTTAAGCCATGATCTCTTATACGATGAATAATTATGAAGCCTATTTTATGAAAAAAGAAGTTACAATTTTTTTTTTAGTCATAAAAATTTGAAAATATGAAATGTCTTTCCAAAAATAAGAGAATTGGTTATTTTAAAAAATTAAATTTTTAACGAGTTCTTTTAAAATGCACATAGCAGCTGACATAAAAATTTAACTTTAATTTTATCAAATACATTTGAATCGATTTACAAACCAATTTATGTAAATTTTTCAAAATAAATAGTCCACATATATTAAACATGTCATGTACTATATATATTTAAAATATGAAACAATTTATTTAAAGAATTTTAAATTTCCTTAAATATACCACTGTTTTTTCAGTCACTCACTTTATGGTTATTAGGAGTCAATTTAATTGCTAAACAAATTTATACACAAAATGTGTCTCAAGTGTCGGCAAATATAAAACTAAACAAATTTTAACATAAAATGAGAACAAAATGTTAGAACACAAAAAAAAAATCAACAAAATTCATAGAAAATATTAGAAAAAGAAAAAAACTTTTAACTTCAATATAAATATTTTTGCGGTTTCATATTTTCAAAAGCAGACAAATAGAAATATTTTTTAAAATTTCATAAAAATTAATTAAAATAATTTGAATTCATTCACTTTCTAAATAAATGAGTCTGTCCGTTTGTATGTATGTATGTATGTATGTATGTATGTATGTATGTATGTATGTATGTATGTATGTAATGTATGGTATGTATAATGTATGTATGTATGTATTTATTGTATGGTATGTTATGTATTGTAATGATGTATGATATGTATGTATGTATTGTATGTAATGTATGAGTTGTAATGTATGTAAATATGTATATATGTATGGTATGTATGTATGTATGTATGTATGTATGTATGTATGTATGTATGTATGTATGTATGTATGTATGTAAATGAGAATGTATGTCAATAATTGAACCACTAACATTCATAAAAATTTCATTAGATGTACACATATAAAACCGAATACAATTTCCATATAAAAATAATATATTTTTTTTTTATTTTGTTATAATTATATGTGTATTTATTGCACTTGAATGAATGTAAAAATTTAATTTAGAAATTTTATTTTTAGAAATGAAATTTTAATTTTACATCAATTTATTTTCGAAAATAGTTTTTAGTTGTATGTTTGTGTGTATTGAATATTTTTGTTTTATTTTTTATATGCCCCCAAAGCATAATAAAAATTTTTATTTAATGCCTCTCTTTTTAAGTGCGCTATATATGTTTATTAATAAATTTATTACCTTTTTTATATTAGTCAACAAATAAACACAAGAGATTTAAAAGCAAAAGGGAGATTCAAAGATCTGAAGGGAGCAATTTTTGTTTAAAATTTGATTATTTCTATTATTGGCTGCTGGTTGGATGCAGTAAATAAAAAATGGTATTTTTATGGCCCAAAAAGAAGATGATTTTGTTTAATAACTAATTGTTAAGTTTAATATTTAATATTTTAATAGATAAATTTGTTTAATTGCAAACAGCAGTACTTTTGTTATTAATTTGTTTTATAAAAGGGGTTCATTGAATTCAGTACTAAAAGTGAAACAGAATTTGATTAAAAATAAAATACTCTTATTTTTAAGAATTGTAAATAATTTATTATTATTTTTTGCAAAAATCATTCCCATTATTAAAAAGTTACGGTAAACGTTTTTTTTTAATTAAAAAATTATTTAAAAAATTGATGAAATGAAATACATTTACGGACTTATTAATTAAAATAATTTTTGATTTTCAAATTGTATTTCAAACTTGTTACCAAAATCTTTATAATGGATATGTTTCCAGGAAAATTGTAATTATAAATGGAAATATTTTTATAAAATTTCTCGTAAAAATTATTTAATATTTCTCATTATATTTTTGTTGTTATAACAATAAACTACTTGTGAATTTCATTATTAAGTGCAATACAAAAATAGTACTTGTGGTTTCAATAAAAAAGAAAAAAAAAAAAAAAAAAACATTTTCCGCATTGCATCATTAACCCTGTTTTGTAATAAACTAAATACAATACAAAAAATACATATCTACAATAACTACTAAATACAACATCAACATTGTACAAAATTGTGTTAAAATTTGTATTGTAAACTAGAAGTAAACGAGTGACGGAACTAAATGAATGAATATGAACTTAAAACTCAGCAAAAAAATATTATGAAGACCACAATGAAAATTAATAACTAGTGCAGTAGCAGCAAAAGAGCAACGATAGCAGTCATATGAATGAGTAAATATGATTGTTCATATTTCACAGAAGTCATAAAACAAATGTGATAAATGTAGTCATTTACGGTGGTCTTGAAAAAGAAAATATTTAATCTTAAAGCAAAAGTTTTTGAATATATTTGATTACTTATTGAAATATTTATAAAATTCGCCCTTTACTGACATATATTCATATGTTATTTTTATATGTTTGACTCTATGAGTTTTTTTTTCATTTTTGTAATTAATTATTGAAACAATATATTTAATTATTTATTCGTTCGATTAAACGAAGAAAATTCAAATTTTATTCGATCACACAAAGAATTTAAAAACAAAATTACGAAATTTTATACGATCAACTTCAATGTCGAATAACTGATAACTCTATTAACTAGCCATTATCTAAACGGATATGTGACTGGGTTGCGTATGACTAATATATAATTTTTAATTTTTAGTACGATACGTTTACAATTAAAAATTTTATTGAAAAAAAAAAAAAAAACGCAAAAATAGAAAATACTTTCTAATTCCATAATTTTCAATAAATTTTGTTGTTGTCTAATAATGACTTATAACAAATATTTATTTATAAAAAATTTCTCTGTAGTAGGTATACCGATAAATAACATGATTTAAAACATATTTCTTTATGGCATGTTATTGATATCTTTTATACAACAGAACTATTGTCAATTATGGACTTATTATCTTCATGAAATTTTGCACTGCCATTTATACATATAAAAATGTTATTTGTGTCGAATTAATATTAACATTTTAATGGGATTTATGTACGTTGAAGTGATTTTCGAATAAGGGGTTTATATGGGAACTATGGTTAATTATTAACCGATCTTCTTGAAATTTGCTCACGGATTTGTGCTTACATAAAACTTGTTTGTGTTAAATTTTATTAAAATCTGTAAATTTTTAAGGTAGTTTTGAGTGTTAAAACTCTATACCGGGAGAACATTTGTATGGGGGCTAAGTGAAACAATGTCCCGATCATAACTAAAATCAATCAACTTCGTCTTTGTGTAAAAAAAATCGTATGAACCAATTTTCATCAAAATATCTTTAAATTTGCAACCTGTACTTTGCGCACAAGCTTCACATGTACAGCCATCCAGCCAACCAGACGGACGGACAAGAATAAATCAACTCAGAAAATGATTCTGAGTCGACGGTATAAAGATAATTGATAAAGTTTTTTTCAAAAGTTCAAAGGTCAAAGTTGCATATACTATCAAAAAAGATATTATCAAAATTCTTAAACAAATTAAATAATATGAAATAAATTCCAAACGTTTCAACTAAATTTGTTCTACAACATTCGATAAAAAAGATTCATAAATATAATTAAAAAGTTTGTTGTTTTAATAAATTTGTTTCATAATTTCAAGCTAAGTATTGTTACATTAAAATAGTGTATTGTCACATGTTAACATTAAAATTTAAAACTGAAGTTCTTCAATTCAACCTATTTGTATATTGATTTAATGAGCACATTAACTGAATAAAATAAATAATTCCAATGAAAGGGTTTCAGTGAACACATACATTGTCCTAATAAATCTCTACATTGAAATTTATATTGTAATAAGCTTGTTATGTACTTTTCACATGCTCTGTATTTCAAATTAAATTATTAAATTTTATTGCATTTAGTTTATAAAATAACAAAAAAAAATTAAATATAATTATCTTAATATACTTTGATAACATACACAGAAAAAAATATATTAAATTATAGTTCAATAAAAGAAAAAAACTTTTTCAAATATTATAATTAGTTTAAATTTATATAAATAAATATTTGTCTATCATAATACAGAAATAAAATAAATTTTCAAAAAAGTTGAGTTCATTATATCTATTTAAGAAAAAGTAGTTAAAAAATTAATTATTGTAGTTATTAATATTACCATTTTGATGATAGGAGCAAAATCAATTAAAAAAGTAAACTAAATATTAAAAAAAAAGTTTTTAGGCCATGATGTTTTTGAAGAAGATAGAAGAAGAAGATTCTTTATTTTGCTACATATTTCAACTACAAAAAAATTAAACGTAATTCAAAACATTTTTCCAGATTTTTACTTGTAGTACAAATTATTATTTTTCCTTTTTTTTTAAATGTAATAATTTATAGTTTAATCACCACACAGAAAAAATAAATTTCAAATTCAATAATAAAATTCAAAGTCAATAATTTTTTTTACTGAAAGAGGACCTATAAAGAAATTCATAAAAACAAAACTCTAATTCGTAAACTATTTATTGAAAAGATTTTAAAATTTTCCATCCCAGCAAAAACTTTGCTTTCCTAATAAGCTAGCAGGTATAATTGGAAATAAAAATAAACTACTGATTTTTTGTCTCAATAACTAGTTATTTTTGTTCGAGTTGTCCATGAATTCTAGTA
>MINK01173422.1:0-17553 GCA_001735545.1 Phormia regina
ACTCATATTTTTATTAAAAAATAAAAATTCACTAACTTATGTGAGACACTGTATATATATAAAAAACACTTTAACGCGTATAAATCCAATACGAATGTTAGTATTAAGTTGATATTCGACAGAAATATTCCCATATAAACACACTTCCGGAAATCGGTCTAAATTTGTTAGTACCAATGCATTTAACATTTGAATATTTTAATTAACATTTACAATTGCCTACAGGTTTACAGTCGTATTTATAAAAGATAATGTATGCTTGATAAAGGTTTACTATTTTTTTCTTATGGAAATTTAAATGCAAAAAGTTAGTAAACCTTTATTAAACATAAATTATTTTTTTGTGACTACTTCCCTAACATTTATGCTCAATGGTGAAGGGTGTCCTTACCGACTATGTCTTAATTGGTATTTTTTGAAATCAGTTTAAATTAGTACTTTTGGTTTAATTTTCTAAAAATCAGCCTGTTTATAAATTCCTAATCGGTTTGGAATGGATGCGCAATTCAAATTCAATTTCAATTTCAACATGAAATGACTTTATGAAAACGTAACAAAAGAAATCAGTTACAGGATATAATTTCCAGCTTTAATTGTTGTTTTGAAATTCTCCTTATAAACTCTAGATGAGAATATTTAAATTTTTAAATCCAATTGTTTATTGTTGATAAACACAAATCGAATACATAAATCCAATTTATTGGTTTTGTTGAGTAATAAATGTTATATAACCAATCCGTGTTGGATTCTATAAACAGGTTGAATATATAATTTTTTTAAATCAAACATTTCGAAATGTTGTACTTTTTTGATACTTGAAAATTGGTACTATTCTGAGAATTAGTACATTTCTAAATATTTTTCTTTTCCGTGAAAAGCATGTTCTTTGGAAATTTTAAATTATAAGAACGAAAAAGTACTACAAAGTCCACCCTTGTGAATTATTTCCAACATCGGACCATGCGTATCTAATTTCATGTTTCTATGTTAAATATTACGGAAAATGGAAAAAAGTACCAATAGAAGAAAAAGAAAAAAATACCAAAAATAGTATAATTTTTACCCCTTAAACGGTTGAATATCTAAAAATACTAATACTTCCCATTTTTTGACAAGTTATGAATACGAAGTGCATATGTATAAAACTTTTACTTAGAGGTTGTTGTACATGCTGAAAATTATTAAGCTTTGCCAAAAACCTTTGAAACCAAACTTACCTATTCCATATTTATTAAAGACATATACCATTTGCTTCTAATTATTGAAGACATCAATTTCACAATTTAATTCACCATTTTGGTTAATTCCTCTGACTAATAGAGGGCATTAAAACCCCAGTGCTGTCTGTAAGGGAAACAGTCATGTCTGCAAAATTTTATTTAAAAAAATTCATATTGATATTTGACAAAGGGAAAAATAAACAAATATATTATATATAGTACAATAGCCTGATTCATCTGCTCTCCAAAACAGGAGTTAAAGACTAATAAAATAATAACAAACAGATTTAGCGATTTATTATTGATACAAAATTTTGAAGACGTTGATTGTTTTATGATGTCCTCAAGATTTGTGATGCCTTCAAATAGTCAAGAAATATAAAAAGTCTTATAAACTTAAATAAAGCCAAGTTAAAATAATACAAGTTCAATGATAATGAAAATTATTATTTGAATCTTAATTTATTTTGAATCAAATTTAAAAATGATCTTCAAATAGCTAGCATGAGCTTAAAAAAAGCAATATTTAATTTTATGACTCAATTTATCTTTCTATGCAAGTACGAATCTATTATTTTTATTTCCATTTCTGTGTTAATATTTTTTGTTTTTTTCGTGAGCCATTATAACTCTTGCTGTGTTAGACAGTTTGGAACTTTTGATTTTATTTTTTCAATATACTGTTTATATATATATTTTTTCTTTTAATCATATTTCTCCATTTTTTGTATCGTTATTTTTTTTTTTTGTTTTGTATCCAATAAGTATTACTGCAACTAGGCGAGGTCACTTTTGGCGGCGTATTGTTTTTGATCCAATTGAAGTGACTGTGCAAACGATGACGAGGCATTAATGTTGTAAAGGAACCTCCAAGTCAAGTCAAATCATTATTATTATTATTTTTTTTTTCATCATTTATTTAATTTTTATTTTTTTTAACTCCATCTATGTAAATCAAAAAAAAAAATAAAAACAAAAAATAAGAGAACAGCAATCAAAATGTTAGTTCGTTCAACTGCCAACATCGATGAATTTTTACTAATATCGATTGATGTTTAAGACAAAATTCGTTGCGGTAATCGTGCTTCAAAGTCATAAAACAGATAGAAATATTTTTCAAAATTCTTTTAGCTGAAATATGAGAGAAAAAAAATAAATAATAATAATAAAAACGCACTCATCATTCTGCTTAAGCGCAGTAAAAGTCAGCATTAAAGAAATAAAGTGAATGCAAAAAAAAAAAAAAGTTCTCTGGGAGAGTTGTGCTCTTTGTATGTTTGTATGTTTAATTTCTTATTAAATTGTTTTGCCATAAGTTATAGAGTTATCAAAACTCTTTAGTATTCGTATTGTAATAGGGATTACTGTTAAATATGAGTATTCCACTTTTGTGCACGAGTGTGTGCTTTGAATTTCAAGTGTGATTTTATTAGATACACAATATTCTTGCTGTACTTATGTATGTAGCCATGAGTCAGTGAATTAAGTAGGAGTTTTTCTAAATTTCAAATTGATCACCATTTGGTGATTTTTTGTACTATTTTTTTTACAAACAAAAACTTTCAGTTCATTCTATAGATTCTCCTAGGTATTCCTACTCTTTTTAAAAAAATATATATTAAGAAAATTCTACATTTTATAAAGAGTAAAAAAAAAATAGTAAGGAGATACTTTGAACGTATTTCTATTTTTTTGCTTAATCATTTTAATATTTTCTCTTCTTAATAAACATTTTGTTGATTTAGCGCTTGCCATCAAAAGCTGTTGGTTTTTTATTTTTTTATTTTGGATTGTCAAGGTGATTTGGAATATGTGGAATTATTTTTATATGACTGTGTAAGACAAGACAAGAAAAGCACTTAAACTTAATTTTGTTGATTTATGATTTTCTTACACATCGTTAATCTAATTAAGAGGCCAGCTAAAAGATGAATTAATTCCCATTTCGATGTTTCGGAGAATTTTAGAATGTTTGATGTTAAGATGTTATTAAAGCTAGTAATTGATTTTTAGAGGAATTCAGGAAGTTGTTATTATAACATCTAGAATTTCTTGACCTAGAAATCAAATCCAAAAAATAAAGTTCATAAAGTTGTAGGACAAAGAGAATTAAGTGGAGATATGACGAAGTCTTCACCACATACTGAACATAAGTTGAGACGGTCTGTCCATACGGTCTTTTTCACCACCCCAACATCCATTGATTAAGAACTGGTGTTATTTTCCGCGTAAGATTTTTCAGTAAAAGTTGTATTTTATTATGGCTATTATCGATTGCAAGTTTTTGGTCCTGCGAACCGGATGCTGGTGAACAAGATTGTCTTTAATCTCAATGTTGAAGACGATAGATTTTCTAACCTAACAAAATTATTTTTCCTTAGGCTTGCTATAATGTAGGAAGTGAAATGAAAATTTTCCATCACGTCATATTTTTAACCCATTGTTGAAGACAAAAGAAAAATAATTTCTTTGATAAGTTTTTAGGTTACAAAATTTTCCGGGAAATCAGTCAAACATGTTTTATAGGCAAGACATGCGACTACAAAAATATAGTACTCTATAACATGTCACACATTGCCCTTTGATGTTGTTATACAATTCGAACCATTCGACATAGGGGCATATTCATTTTCGACAATTATCTTGAAAACGAACTAAAATTTTTTGATTAAATAATTTAATTCCTTTTTCTCTATCACAGATCTTTCATCTATCAAATATTAAAATTTTCAACATACATTAGTACGGAGATAGACGTGTTTACAGCTTTTTTTCAACACTTTTTTAAATATTTCTCTGTGGGTATTTTCTGTGATAACTTTAATATTTTTTTGGAATTGATCAACGAATTTTTACTATGTTATAAACCTGATAGTAAAGTACAAGAATGTGCAACATATGTTTTAATAAATTCCTTTAAAGAGTGAACAAATTATAACTAATGCTACTCATCCTGGAGTACATTCGTCGAACTGCTGATGGGTCGATTTAATTTATCCTACAGGAACGTTGAAATCATATACGAAGCTCTTACTATCTGTAGATCTCTTACTAGACATAAAGGCTCCACGGATTTTTCCATGTATAGATTTTGGGTTGCCATTGTTAATTGAATTTTGTTTTATTTTACACATTTTTTTCAGAAATAAGATATGGATAAAAAGGAGAAAGTATTTTTCTACAAGAAACTGTTAGAAACTCAATTACTTCTTTATTTAGAAATTAGTATTGCATTTATTGTATACCTTCGAAATTTTTAAAATTAAAATAGTTACAAAACTCATGGTAAATACCCCCCTGACAAAATAATTAAAAATATTTAAGAAAAATGCATTTTAACGATAGATTTTTCGTTCATGACTTAAGGCGCACACAAATTATATCTTAAATACTTCTTAATTTTATAATAATATGAATAAAGTGCCAATTGTTGGATAAATGAATGATGGTGTGAGTTAATGATGATGTTACCTGTTCCACCAAACTAAGGCGTAAATTACCGACACACATTCAAAAGTGATTATATGGTCAAATACAAATACTATCTAGATATATCTATCTATCTATTTATTATATTTCACATTTTTTTTGTATAAATTTTTTTGTGTAAAATATATTTTGAAGCAAATGCTGATAAATGAGCGATGTAAATGATGAAATAATGACGTACAATTCTAAGTAAACGAGTAAAAAAGTAATTGGTGTATATGAGTACATTACTGTAAACGAAGTTAGGCTTAAAAGTAGTTTTAAAATCGAATAGGACCAATTTGTGAAAAATTCTTTATCAGACTTTTGATAATTACATATATTGATATTTGAAACTTGGCCTCAAGATATGAAGCATTGGATGATATAAGAAGAATATAGCTTTGGCTCGACTCTAGAAAATAGAGAAATAATATTAGAAATATAATGTTTATAGAAACTTTTCATCCCCTCCTCGTTATAAAAAAACATGTATATACTCCCCTGTATGTAGATAAATAACACTTTGGCGGCTTGGTAAGAGAGATTATGCTTAATTTCAAATATACCACAGTCATGAATTACATTTTGAGATGATATTCATTTATTCACTTACATATGTATGTTTGTATGTATTCGTATATGTGCCAAAGTATACGTGTATTTTATACATAAAGACATAAAGGTTACCGTACAAACTGATTGATGAACTGTCATTAACAGGCAACAATGATGCGCACAATAAGTTACGTCTGTATGTTTGTAGGTTTTTTTTTAGGGAAAAACTGAATCGATCGTTCGGATCTTTTTTTCCACCTTCACCTCTTCTTTATGATCTTTTACGGATTTTAGTTACAAAGTTGTAAAAAAAATCATCATTGTTCTCAATGGAATGTAAAGTGACTGACAGGAAAATATTGGATTTACACCAAGCATTTCATATTGTAACACATAAAACATATTAATATTAATTTTAAATATATTAATATTTGTATGTATGTATGTATATTTTTTTTTGGAAAAAATAATATAATGAAATGAAGGCCATAATAATTATGATTCATGAGTTGCTAATGAAGAAAAGATTATCAAAGTGTGGCAGGTCCAAAAGGGCATTTTTTTTGTTATTGTTTCCAATAGACCCAAAATTATTTATTTTTGTAAATATATATATATATATATATATATATATATTGTAGCAGCCTGAATTATATTTTATTTTTAATAATTATTTATATTATTGAGTTAACAACAACATACTAAATTATATATTAACTATAATATAATATATATATATATATGATATAATATATATATATATATTATGTTGCAAGGAAAAATTTAAGTAAAATCGATTCAAAACAACATTCCGTTTAAATTTTAGTTGTTACAAATGTAGAAATTATTTCATTCGATTATTTTTGAATCTCACGTTATTAAACTAATCATTTGGTTTCATGAGCTTCACGAGGTACCCAAAATAAACCAACATGTCGGTAAGGCAGTCAGTTAGTCATATACATGAAAATGCCATTTCCATTATAAAATAAAATGTTAAGAAAATTATTAAACAATTTGGAGAGCACTTGAAATATCAAGAGATTAACTTTAAAGATACAATGATTATTAAATGAGTAGGTTATAAAGTAAAACATCCATCCAACTATTCAGTCAGTCAGTCAAACAAACAACCAATGAAGAATTCAACAATTCATCTATATCTTTTAACTAAATCAATGTGTTTGCCAGTGATACGATCGGTCAGTAAGTAAGTAAGCAAGTACCTTATATGAAGAAACGAGTATGTATGTGTGTAAGCCGCAATATGCAAGTTGCTGATGAAGGTTTTTTTTATATTTTGTTGGTTTTTAGTTTGGGTGTTGATATGTGCATGGCGATGATGTTGTGTGTTGTTGTTAAAGATTTTTATCATAAAAATTTAATGGTTAAAAGAAATATGTTAAGATTGCGGTTATATACAGACACATACTTAATATTTTTTTAAGCTTTTTTTTCTCTTACCTTCTTTCAAACGAATGCGGTCCAGGGTGAAACTAATTTTCAATTATTTTTTGAAAATCATGTTTAATAATTAATATTTCCCTGTATGCAATAAAATGTAAAAAAAAGATAAAAAATATAAAGTCTGCAGTCATTTAGATATTTTTCTTTAAATTATAATACATTTTTTATATAAAGTTTTTAATTTTATTTCATTGTAATATTCAATGAAAACGAAACCATAACATTTATTTACATAAATATTTGTTATAGAATATTTTGTTATTAAATGACAGACCATATTTGATAAACGATTTACTCCCACATGATAATAATCATACAATTTTACTATTTTGCAATTATTTTAAAAGAATAATAAAATAAGTTATAGAGGTGGGCTATGTACACGGCTTCAGCTGATCTTGTTTTTTTACTCGTTCCGCGCGCTTCTTAAAAAAAGTTTTAAATTTTGCAGTGTTTCTTAGAATGCTACATAACTATACTCATGTGATTAATTTTATATCAAAATTTCTTTTCTATTCTTTTGTACTTCTTTTAATTTTGTAAAAGAATTTTAATAGTAATTTTTTGGTATGTAAAATTTAGTTATATCTAAAATTTGTTTAAAGTTGTACTTCGTTCATATTTAGTCTATTCATTAACCGATTTAATAAATTTTATCTGTAAGCATGTAAAAGTCGAAAGTCGCGATTCACACGTAAACATTATTCTGCCGAAATTCTTAATTTGTAGGCAAGAGAGGTGTAGAAAATGTAAAAGTTTAATATTCCATGTTTCTCCTAAAGAAAACTTTTTCATCTTTTCCTTTTTAAATATATATTAATATTTCATAATTTCAACCGATATATTAATATTCGAATCTTATTTGTTTCGGAAAATTTATTAAAACAAACCATAAGGATGGAAGGACGGTACATCATTATTTCGGCTCTTCTGTCCATAACGACCTAAAAGGAATAATTTATACTCTCAAGCACATTTCATTTTGTTGAAGCTTATACTTGTAGCTTTTATCACAGGGAATAATGAAACTCCTTAAACGTTTCTTTAACAATCTGTTGCTTCTATTACAAATGTTGCAATGACATTACAATATTTTTTTCTTTTTGAAATTTAACTACAAACTGTAATTTATTTAGCTACTGAATTGCATTGACTGTTTACTTTTTTTTTATAACATTTGTTTTTTTATTTTTTCAAAGACCACAAAAACGATAATTTTCTATTTTGTTGGCGGTTCAAAAGTCAGTTTATACGAGTACTTGTATCTCAGTCAGAACTATTATTTAAATATGACCAGATAGAAAACTTGTGCGTGTAATAATTTCTGATTCTTGGCAAATGTAAAAAACCACAAATTGTAGAGCAATAAAAAAAAAGAATAATAATAAACTACCAGACATGCAACACAATGTGGCAGGATTGTAAAACATACAGGTTGGTTGAATGGATTCGTGGACAGACGGATGGATGGATGGATGGCTATAAAACTAAATGCATATATGCAGATTGATTAAACTGATTTTATAGCAGCCGCCCTTAATGATTTGTGGTGACAAGAGCAGTAGCAAAAAGCGGTATTTTATGCCATAAACCTTTCGTGTGGTATGGCAAGAGAGATTTCTTAAATGTTTTGTGGTAACAAGCAAGCCAGACATTTGTGAGTCCCGTAATAACAAAAAAAGAACTTCTTCATTTTATCATCTTTCATTCAAAATCTATTGTTATAACAGAAAAATATTGATTGTTTTTCTTATTTAGTTTTTTCGTCATTCATTTATTTCCATTTTGTTAAGTTTTGTTGTTGGTAGTCATAGTGGCATCATGTGTTGACATTTTTTTTGTTATTGTTGATGTCATTGTATTTATATATTTGATCATGTCACATGTTTTGTATATAAAAAAAGTCTTGTAATCAATAGTAACATTTGTTAAACCAAATATCGAATGAAATTAAAGTGTATATGTATTTGGGTTAATGGTGTCAGGTGCGTACATGTGATTATAATAACATTTATAATTAAATATATTTATTTATTTTTTTTGTTATAACAAACAAACCCTTTTCTGAAGATTTTTCTATGCAAATTAAAAAGGAAAATTAAGTAAAATTCTTTAAATTGTTATTAAAAAATATTAAGACCAAATAGTTGTCTTTTTGTATTTTCTTAAGATATTTAAATAAAATGCTGCGATATTTATTGTAAAAATTTGTTACTTAATTTTTTAAATTTAATTGTACAAAACTTCGAGAAATTTTTATTACTTTTTTTATTTCAAGTTATTATTTTTGTTTTAAATCTTCCAAAAGAGAAGCCCCTTTAATTTGTAGACACATTAATCAATTAATTATAATTAATTTTTATAATTTCTTAAAAAACTTAAGTCATAGTTTTAAACATTAGGCAAATATAAAGACATTTCCATGTTTGCATTTTAATTAGTTGAAACCCATTTCAATTTATTTGAAAAACATTGTCCTACCAAAAACGATAGAACACGGGCCAAAAATTAAGTCGCTAATGTAAACATATGGCAAAAATTTTATCATCTACAAGTCAAGTTTTAAATTAATTGTTCTAAAATAGTTGGCTAACAACTTTGTTAATAAAAATAAGAGGCTTTAAAATACTCCATAAATATATTTGTTCGTTTAAGTGAAAAAGTGAGTAAGTGCCATTTATTTAATTAAAACAGAAATGTCGACCAAAAATTACAAAAAAAAAAAAAAAAAAAAAAAGCAAAAAAAAAAAAAAAAAAAAAAAAAAAATCAAATATTTACTCAAAAAAATATTATTTCTTAATTTTTTTTTACACACAAAAATCACATCAATATTAAAAAACAAAAAAAAAAAATTGTATGAATCCTGTATGCTTCCGCATTGTATTTTGTGTAATAAAATTGACAACGAAGAATTCATAGTGCATTGGTATCCAATATGCCGCACATCAGTTTCAATGTAATTACAATTATTAATGAATTTGCAATCTCATCTTAACTTTAAGAAATTTTCTTTTTATTTACATTTTAAGACTTTTTTCACTTTAACACTTAAAATAAACATAAATATTAATTAGTATTGAGAATTTTGCTAAATTTTGTAATTTTGTTTTCTTCCAATCTTCTTTTCAAGACACACACCAACACACACATTAATAAAAAATATTAATATTAAATATACATATTTTTTTGTTATTTATTTGAGATTAACATTTTAAATATTTTATACTACTATTTATAACAGTAATTTCACACTTTTGCTAAACAAGCGTGAAAATATTAAAATAAAATCTATTTGTTTGTTTGTTTTTTTTTTCATCATACATTTCGTTTTGGTTTTGGAAAAGAAAGACAGAAAAAAAAACACTTTTAAACATTTGTCGTTGTCAATGCATAATATTAAAATTAATTTATTATTACTAGTTTGATATTTGTTTTGTTTTTTGGTTTTTTGTTTTGTATATTTGTTAATAAACTCTCGAACTTTTAAAATATATTCACGGAATTATGAAGTTATTAGTAGTGCCACTTTTTGACAATATCATCGGATAAAAATAAACTTGTTGTATTTCTAATTTATTATAGATCTTCAATAGTAACTGAACATATAAAAAAAAAAAAAATATGAATTAATAATAAAATAATAAGAAAAAACTAAAACGCTGTCAGGGGTCCTCTACCTTTTGTAAAAGATTATGGGACTCTGCTGCATAATCAGGCATTTTAAATATGTATGTATAACAAACACATTCATACAAACAACACATGTTTTTACACGTTTAGAAAATTAAGGTGTCAATTAATTGATTAATATTTAGAATATCTCGCGTTTAAATGACAGAGGGACAGGTGTTTAAAAGAAGTTTTAAAAATTATCAACTGATTTCGTATTTTTTAATATTTTTAAGTTCCGACTTAAACAATAGTTCCTACTTTAACAATATACACTATTCTATGAGCACAATTATCTTAAAATTTATATAAATTGTAACACAGGGAAACAGTTATCATGCTGCTAGATAGTTGTCAGACAAATTAGATATTCATGTTCACACAGTATTTCGTGCATCAAACCGTTATATAGAAATTCTGATTTAAATTACTTTTCTCAAAAATATACCTAGATATAAATTAGAGGCAGGACGATTTTTTTAATATTTCATTGAATCAAATCAGAAATTTCCTTCCGGAGATATGTTGCAATATGTGTTTTTAGTTCTATGTTTATACGTCACGTTTTTCAATATAAATATGATTTGTAAATAATGAAGGTAATGTTTATGTGGCCAATAGCATAAAGAAATTTATTTACTTATCAATCAAAGCATCTGACTGATAAGGAAAAATTACAAATATTATTGGAGATATTATAAAAACATTTTTTTTTAAATCGTTAAAATTGGTCCATTTTGACAATTAAGTGATAAAAACTATAAAAAATAAAAAACATTTAAACATAATTAAAGAAAATATTATGGAATATCATTATGAAAATGAATTAAACCAAATCATGCATCACACTTCAGTAAGTTTACGAAGTATGATGCAATATGTTATGTAACATAAGAGATTTTCCCTATTACTACGCTTATACGCAGGTTTTTGCAAAAATAAAATTATTTTTAAATATTCGAAATTTACTTTATTAGTCATGTCAGGTGGAAAATGTTATGAGCACAAAAGGAAATAATAATGTTATAAGCTTTCATTGAAAATATACTTCGTTTATACGAAAACAAAATATGATAAGTGAAAATATGTTCATAGAATTTCTGATTATAAATTGTTCTGATGTAGCACGACAAATAAGTAGACAAGTAGACGGATTCTTCTAAATTTAGTTTCACCAATAAATAATTGTTTTTATTAATGTCTATTTCCGAAAATAAAATTAATTTTGCGTTTATGCGACTAAATTTTCATTTTTAATGGTTTAGTTTTCATGTAGCAATATTTTTTTCTTTTTTTCATTTTTTTAATTAAACAAAATTTTGCCAACAATTATGTATTTTTTTGAATCATAAGCACTATTACAGATTTCTTCATTTTAAACTAAATAATCGTTCCAAGGTCATAAATCTTTATACCGCCTATTGAGTGTCTGGTGTATTACACAGTGATTTTATAACAAGGTATTAGTTCAGATGTCCCGCTATTTTGACATTTTACTAAATCGACATATTTCATAGTTTTTTTTTTTTTTTTTTGTATATAAAAATTTAAATAATTGATTGGTATGCATACTTATGGTAGGTAAAGTATGTATGTAACATATTGTTAAAGTGTGTGTGTGTGTATAAGTTTTTAAGAAAATTCAAAATCAGATACGAAATATTAAATCATAAATTAACGATTTTACACATACCATCCATTAGTATACATATTATGATTACAAATATAAAAAAGTAACAAAAACAAAAAAATAATAATCATAATAATAAACTATAAGCGAGCCCTTTCAAAAATTTATATAAAAAAAAAAAGAAGAGAAGAGAAGAAATAAACAGCCATCAACATTTTCATTCATTGTTAGCAGGGCTTAAACAGATCGATCGTGTGTTTAAACAATTCATTTAAAATAAAAAATATGTATATGAAAAAAAAAAAAAAAATAAAAACAAAACAACTGAAATGAAATGAAAACAGGTGTGAATATTTAGTTGTCAAATTGTTAAATATTTAATCTTTAAACGAGTTTCAATCTTTCTTTTTTGGGTTTTGTTTTTGTTTTTTTTTTTATTATTATTAAATTTTATTTTATAATTTTTGAAATAAAATACACCATAGGCATACTAGAGTATTATTTACAATGACCCTTTAAAACAAAATACATTGATAGAAGAAAAAAAAAGAAAAAATATCAAAATATTAATGAAATGATACTTCTTTTGTATTAAGTTTAAGAATAACATTATGAATGTAAATGTTTGAATGAATTTTTTTCTTCTTTCTTACAAAATAAATATTTTACATTCTTGTTAACTAAATTTATATACCTGCCATTTCTTAAGCTATTTATCAATATTTTAGTATTAAAATTATAATCTAGTATTAGGGATTTTCCCCCATAAACAACTTGATTTATGAGAGGTAATTAAAAATAAAGGAAAAGAAAAAAAGAAATCAAAAAACCAACATATTTATTAAATATTGCATAAAACACTAAACAAATATAGAAATCATATATTGTAGTGTAACAAATTTAAGCCAATAATACTCATAAAAAATGAAAAAGTATCTATCAAAGACTATAATAAAAAACCACATAAAATATTAAACTATAAAACAATTTCAACACATATTAACAAGTGATATGATAAATAAAATCAACCCTTATTAAAGCTAAGGAAATTTAATGTTAATAATACTTAAATCGTAATTGCAACCCCTTTTTAAACATACATATCTAACGTATCTAACGCCTTCTCTCCCCTCTTATTTATGTAATTTAGTTAAATACAACATGTATTTAACAGGCACAGGTTACCATTTTTTATTGCACCACAAAATAATAGATGATGCTGACTTTTTTAAAGCAAAATCCTTAGCATAAGTTATGAATCCTCTATCTCCTTCTACTCTTTAATTTTTCAATTGAAAGGGATTTATTTTGAATACTTAAAGAGGATAAAACCGATATTTGTTACATTGTGGGCTATAAAAATAAAGTCTAAGTATAATAAAGCTTAAACTGATTTGTTTTTATTGTTTTTTAAGAAATTTGATTGTAATAAATAGTTTTTGGACAGATGTTAGAATCTAGAAAAAAAAATGAAGAGAACAACAACAGGAATGTAATGAAAATCGTGCAGATTTAAATTTATAATTGAAAGAAATATTAAATTTGTTGGTTAATAAAATCAATACTTCAGCTAAGCAAGTTAGTTTTTTATAGCACAAGTTTTTAAAATCAGTGTAGTTCTCTAATTATTTATTTTCTTTTTTATGATATATTGACAAATGTGTTTGACGCACATCACTGGCCTTCCTGATTAAAAAGACGTTATTATGTGTTACAAAATATGTTTCTTTGATATATATTTAAATAATTTCCAAGTTTTTTGTTGAATAGAAGTAAGAGGAATAAGTAGAAATTATTCAAAAGTTCTTAATCTCTGACAAATTCAATACGCAGAGCTTTATATTCAATACAAATTCATAAATTCCACATCACAAATATAATGCGAAATGTTTCAGCTAAATATTGTATAAGAAAATTCAACTAATGTATTCAAAACCCTGTCCATTGTAAATGTATTGAGTGATAGTAAAAAATACATAAAATATGATTTAAACTGACAGAAAGTAAAAATAAATAAATAAAAATAATAATAAAAGAGTTTAATGGGACGCATTACCCATTCCAAAAGTAAAGGAAATCACCATGAAGATCATATGTAGAGTATTCCAGGAAACAAAAAATATATTTTAGATTAAAAAAAAAATAAAGTGTTGTTGACATTTTCTTCTAAATTGAAAAATTTTATCTAACACCTTTAATAAAATTAAATTTTTATAAGTTAATTGTATATTTAATAAAAGCTATTTATAATTACGTTATAATTATTAACTTTTTTTTTATTATTTTTAAAAATTAATTATCCTTTTACAAATATGATTTATTTAAAGTAATGTTTAAATCGGGAATTTGGTATTTATGATTGGTTGGAAATTTAAAAAAAAAAAAAACTTATTTGCAGTATATTTAGGACACCATTCCTTCACTAATTATTCTGATGACTGTCAAGAGCAATTAAAGTCAAAGTTTATGGAATCACAAACATTGATACATATTATACATACCAACACAAATAAATGAATGTTTCGGTTGTATGTACAAACGTGATAGGTAATGATCAGTAAGAAAATAAAAGAAAAAAAAAATAATGATGATGGTGATCGACGCCTTAAAATCTAAAGAAAAAAAGAAAAAAATCTTTAAAGCTTACATATGTATAATGGCTTACTAATGGCTGTTCAGATAATCAAGATGTTGCCATTGCTGATGTTGAGTGTAAAATGTTGTGTTGGTTTGTAGTTTAAGTATCTGTTATAAGCACCAACTAACCAACCAACCAACCAACAGTCTATAAATACTTACTCTAGGGTTTTTTTTTTTTTGAGTTTAAAAGTTAAATGTATGATGATAGAATAAAAGAAATGTATACGGTGGTAAAATTACTCTTCATATGGCTGTTATTTAGATGTTTCGTGGACAAAGGAACGCATAAAATCATTTTAATGTGTCGGAGTAGTGACATGTTGAAGTGTGACCGTTAATGAGCAATTACAAAAATGAGGTTTGTTACTTAAGTCTTTCGTTTTTTTCTTGATATTTTTTCTTTCTTTCTTTTTTTTAATGATGAATTTTGTGGTCGGTATTTCTTTTATTTTATTATTGATGTTCCAACAACATCAGTAGTCAACAAGACGCCAATTTTCTTTAAAGGCAGAGAAAAAAAGTAATAATAAAGTTAAATATATAATAATAAAAAATCTAAAAAGAATAAATACCGCTTTAATTTATTAGCACAGTGAATTGAAATAAAACTGAGCAGAAGATATACAAAAAATAAATAATTATAAATCAATATTTGTTTATAAAAGACAATTTTAAATAATAAAAATATTGCTTAGAAATAATTTTCAGACTCATTAAAAGAAATAAAACTACAATATTAATTCTACAAACAAAGCAGCTTATAAAAATTGTACATTTTTTTAAATTTTTTTATAAAAATCAAATAAAGTAAAAACATCTAAAAGTGCTGAGTTATTATCATGAGTTATCAAAATATATTTTGCACTAGTTATTATTGTTATTAAAAAAAATTTCTGTGTCAAATTCTATATATATTTTTTTTTGCTTCTTCAATTTGGAGAAAGTAAATTTTGATAAAATCTCTTCTAAAACTTAATAAGCTTAGTTACGCATTATTGCCAATTAAAGAAAAAAATTGTCATTGTAACTGATTTAGTGTTACTTTGGCTTCATTTCTATTTCACTCTTAAAAAACGTTCCAATTCACTACAGACCTGATTTTTGCTTTAAATTAAAAATACATAATTTAAAAAAAATCTAACGTATTACGTTAAAAAAAAAATCTTTAAACATGAACTTTAATATATTTATGTATTTCCATATAGATGACCACATCATAAAAAGACCTCCAAAAAAATTTGTTAAAATATTTAAAAACAAATTTATTTAAACTCTTAATATACAGTTAAATAGTTTCACAACAGTTATTAGGCTATAAAATATATCAGAGTTTTAATGATTTTTTGAAATCAGTGATTTTAATGCGGTTTTCGGTATTTAGAAATTCCGCCAACTCGTATAAATATTGTTGATATCTAAACAACTTTCACTTAATTTTTGTTAATATATTCTTGAAAAAGATTACCGCAACAGAAATGATTTTAAAATTATGGGAATTTTAAAGAATTTTCTGAATTAATGATGAAATATTTACAAATTTAATGCATAGTTGTATAATACGAAAATATAGACTTGATGAGTAATTTATTTAAAAAAATCGAAATTTATTTACATATCGTTAATGCAAAACCGATTTAATAGAAGAAAGCAAAAGTTGCTTTAAATTTGTAATTTGATTAAAATATTCCTATTTGTTTATATTTTTTTTGGTGGGTTTATTTATTTGTGGAATATAAAATAAATTATTGAAATCATTATTAAGATATATAAAATCTATCAAGAGCGCAATTCAAAAAAAAAAAAAAAAAAAAAAAAACGGAGAGAAATTTTGTTTAAATTGATCTAATGAAATAAAAATTTAATAAAGAGAAATTTAAAGTCGCAATGTCTCTGTTAATATATAATTTACAAAATAACTTTAAAGTTTTAGTTCTAAATTAATAAGGAATATTTGATTGGCATAAAGAGACGATTTTAAATAAATAAATGTATGTAAAAATGACATAGGAAATTTCGAACGATTTAAGGAATATCAAATAAATTATAGAAATCATTGTTGAATTATATAAATTTTATAAAAGCTTAGTAAAAAAACGAAAGAAAGGGTATCATAAAATAGGACTATAAGTCCAAAGTGTTTATCTAAATTATTATTGAGAATTATAATATCTGTCAAGACTCTTAGCACAAGAGTGTAAAAGTAACAGATAAATTTAGTTAAAATTTCCTTAATTAAAAAAAAAAAAAGAATGGTAACACAAAGAGATAAAATGTATCTTTAAAATCCGAGTTTATTTCTAGTTTCAGAGAAAAAACTCTAACCATTATTCAGCATTTAGAGATTAATATGAATATATGTAGGAATGACAAATTGATCTCTCTAAACTTGAGCACACTTGATTGACCTAAGAAAAAAATTCTTCCTTGTTGTTCTCATTTTTTTTTTTAGCAAAAACAAATGTATTTTATTTTTACAATCGTCTTATGTTGAATAATATGAATGACAAGCAATGTTCTAAACTCACGTTAATATTTTTCTTGGTAATATTTCTTATATTAGTCTATAAAGATTTTAATAAAAAATAAATGGATTAAAAAGTGAATTTTAAACAAAAAGTAGTTTAAAGTAAACATGGACTTTAATTTTCAATTTATGTAAAGATTTCAAATTACTCTTAACATTTTACAGGCTATGAGTGCCTAAATAAGTATCTAAACTCTGGTTAATATAGTTTGACATATTTTTATCGTTGTAATTCTTCTTAAATTTATATGTATTTTTAAAGCCCTTGAAGAAGTCTTTTAAAAAATTTAACTAAAATGTCTCAATTAACTCTGCTACATAATGTTATTGTTATTTAAATTTGAATAGCAAAAAAAAAAAAAAAAAAAAAAAAAAA
>MINK01173423.1:0-22234 GCA_001735545.1 Phormia regina
TTTTATGATTTTTCTTTAAATTTTATATTTCCCTTTTGAATACTATTTGGCATTTTACTCTATGGATACAAATGATAAATAAATTTTTAATACCTTGATATATGATTGTATTTACTATGCTGTTTGTTTAGATTATTTTGTATAATATATTTTTTTTTCTCTCAACGACTAAGAAAATATTTCCAGCTCAATGGAGCTCAAATAAAGATTGTCAGTTAAGAAAAAAAAGAAGTAACTAAGATATGATATAAAAAAATAACAACAAATTTTTTAGCCATTACATATGAAACATATTTACTTTACGTTATTTTTTTCGTGTGTATAGCAAACGAATACTAATGTAACATACAAATAAAAGCAAACAACATACTACACACTACTCTCTAGTCCATTCATGTACAAAATAATGTAAAAATGCACTTTACACAGAAAAATAAATGCATATTTATAACTGTCAGCTCGAGAGAATAGGGAGCGTCTAAAAATATAAAAAGAGGAGTTTGGGAAAATATCTGAGTAGAACGAAATGGCAAATATAAAGAATTACACTCAGAGAAAGTTGTTGGTAAATATTTGGTTTACAAAAACTAGATTTTAATGAAAAGAAATTTTTTCAAAAAGTTTTTTTTTTTTTTAGGAAATGAAATTTTTTTGGTGAAAGTTAAAAAGATCATGATTCTAAAAACCTGAACGTAAAATTTCTAAATAATCTTTAATTGAATTTTATATATAACTAACAATTTTGCTTTGGGTATACATAATTGTGAATTGTTACATACTAACACTAATACATGGACATATTTATATGTGTGTTGACATGCATGTTGTCTATAAGGCAAACGTGTGCGTCCATCTATTGTTGTAAATTTGTTGTTCAGAAAGTACTGGTACTACTAGTATTAGTAGTGGTTGCTGATTGTCCTAGCAAAAGAATCTTTTTAAACTAAACAATACATTCTTTTCCCATTTGCTGATTTATGAGTTTTATTCAATGTTATGGACTTCTATAATGTGAACAATAAAATTCGATATTTTTTCAGTTTATTTTTAAAAATGACTATATGTTTATTTTTTGTGTGTTCATTTTATATCTTATTGTATGACAAATATTTTAAATTATATAACAAAACATATTTTTATATCTCAAACATTTACTACCATTATCAGTTGTTTTTTTTTTTATCCATTTGTCATATATGTATAGATGATTTTATTTTTAGCATGTTTAGTTAGCCATGGTATTTTGTAGGAAATGGTATAAACATATATGTATATATATAGTATTTTCATGTGTCTCTGCAGAAATTCGTTCAATTAACCTTAAATGGAGACTTAAGTTAGCTATAATATTAAAAATCTTCTTAACTTATAACCATTTTTTCCTTATTATAGACATTGTTCGAATTTATTATTAATCGAAAGAAACTCTTTGACTTATATATGTTCGCACAATTAAATACTTTAAATTTAGTTTTTGATGTCACAATTCTTAGAAAAATAAATTAAAATTTACCATATTAGGGTTAATGTTGAAACTCATAGATATTTATATATTGAAGTATATTTGACTCTGTATCGACAATAGGTAACAAATAATAATTTTTCCCTCTATTTTTCAAAAATAAATAGGAAAATAACAACTAAAAAGAAAGAAATATACACATACGAGCTGTCATGTCTGTGTCTCTTTGTATCAACTCGTAGCAGTTATATGTTAGATATAAAGTGTATATGTGTGTATAAAAGTATTAGTTAGTTATTGTTCAATATCTGTTAAATTGGAATATGTCCAACTAAACAACAAAAGTAACAATAACAACAAAAATATTTTTTTGTGTCGTCCAGTTTATCTTACAATAAATATTAACAAAATTACAACAATTTTAGCAATATCTATGACAACAACAGTAACTAAAAAAAAAATGGCAAAAAAAAAACTGAAAATATTGTGAACAAATATATGGNNGCCATAAAAACTTACAACATATAATAAGAGCAAAAAAAAAAAAAAAAGAAGATAACGATAGACATATAAAAGAAACTTTTTTAATGCATCTATTCAAAAGTACATTAAAACTTTAATTTGAAATCGAAAATTTTACTTTTGAGTAATTGTTAGCAATATCGAATATTGAAGTTTCGTGTATTGGAAATGGAAAATACTTAGCTGTTAAATAAATTATTGGGCTATAACTTTCCAATTCTAATAAAATTTTGCACTCAAGTAGTTAAAACTTTGAAAGAGAGTTCACAAACTTTACATATGTTAATTGATATCAAATGTAGCTACTTTCAAAAATTAAATTGAATATAAACAGATGTCGGTCACGCATGGAAATGTCTATTTAATTATCATTATACCCTTCACCACAGGTGTAAAGGTTGTATATAAGTTTGACATTTCGTTTGTAATAATATATATCAAACAATCGGAAATCTTTTCGCGAATTTTGCTGTTGAAATTCAGAAGATCGGTTGATGCATTGTGGAGTTATTCTTTAAAAAAATCTAGAGACTTCGAAGTATAAGTCATTTTATTCAGAATTTTTGTTATGAAATAAATCGGTTTATAATAACTGAGATATCAGACAAAAAGCATTTTCGATTTTTTGAAGCCCTTGTGTAAGCTGTAGATCTGTTAGGAATATAAATACATTAATTATAGTAATGACTATTATTGACGTTTTTGCTTTTTGTATAGGCAAAAGTAATTTAGTTTGCAAGGTAAAAAAAAAGATGCTAAAAGATATAAAAGATTCGGCACCGCCTAATCTTGTTTTAATTTTATTTTTTATATTATTGTATTTCGTTTATTATTAAAATAAATATTTAATTGGAATTTATTTTATATATGTTTTTATACCTTTGTTTTTATTAACCCTAATTCTAATTAATAAAAATTCGCTTAATTTAAAATAATTTAATTATTATTATTATTATTACTATTATTATTTTTAATTTGAAAAACAAATCGCTGTTGTTATTATTAAATTGAAAACTTTTTTGTAACTTAAAACGTCTGGTATTAAAATATCTATTTCCGTTAAAACACCATTACAAAAAGAGGAAAATAAAATTATAATAAAATTAAACATATGATGGCAATAAACTCAATGACAAAACAAAAAATTTAATTTGCATATAAAATAGAATACTTATACATTAGGGTTATAGCTTTTTACTAAAATCCACTGTTTTATTGGTTTTTAACTAACTGTATTCTTAACTATTTATAAAAATTTAAATTTTACAAAAAAAAAAAAAAAATCATAANNAAAAAAAAAAAAAAAAAAATCATATTTTTATGTATGAAATGTTTATTTTACTTATTATGAAAAAATATTACAATTCGGTTCTAGCCCTAATGTATATATAATTGGAAAAATATTGATAATGTATTTTTTTTAATATATTGTTATTATTCAAAGAGCTTAAAGAATTTTGATTAAAATAACTAATTTGAAAAAGAGTTTATATCCCGGAAAAGAGTTTTTATATTAAATTATGTATTTTCATTAAAATGTAAATTTATTCAAATCAATATAATTTGAAATAAACATAAAACAAATGTGAAATAAAAATTATGTATTATGGCAATTTTAATACAATTATTTATTTTTATTTTTTGTTATATTTTGAGTAAAATTATACCAACTATTTTGACTTTTGACTAGTAAAAGTAGATTAAAGGTGTTTTTAACATTTTAAGTTTTTTTTTTCTAACTTTTTGTAAATAGTAAT
This sequence comes from Phormia regina, assembly GCA_001735545.1. Classification (NCBI taxonomy): domain Eukaryota; kingdom Metazoa; phylum Arthropoda; class Insecta; order Diptera; family Calliphoridae; genus Phormia; species Phormia regina. The sequence goes on from MINK01173423.1 coordinate 3,742, forward strand.
ACAAAAACTAAATTGTTTTTGTTTTATTTAATAATATGAAGTTTTCATTTGTATGTATGTATGTGTGTATGTATGTTTTTGTAACTATGCAATTTCTATTTGTAGTTTTTATTTCAAAATTTATAACAAGTTGTATTCACCTTTTTTGTAAACATTTTCTGTTATAGTTTTTAATTTTTTTCTCATGTTATTGTCGGTTTTTTCTTGAATTTTTTCATATTTTTTTTATCCATCTTTCTTGTTTGTAATACAATAACAATGACAGGTGAAAAAGTAATGTAAAGTCAAGAAGATAACGAAAAAACAACAAGAGCAAAAAAAAAAAAAAAAAAAAAAAATTGGTTNNAAAAAAAAAAAAAAAAAAAAAAAAATTGGTTTGTGTACGTCATCATTTACATTTATACATACATCATTTATTCACATTCATATGTGTGCAAATATATGCATTTGCTAGTGTTGGTGTAGGGTAGTGCGTACGTTTGTTTTGCAATTCAATTGGGAGTTACTCTATCAAGGTTTTTGTGTTGTTACATTTGTGGTTGTGTTGCATGTCATATGTTTATGTACAATTTTTTATTTTTTTTTATTTTCTTATTGTAGTTGCACAATATTTTGCTATATGCGTATTTCTTATAGCTCTTATTACTAACCATTGGTTAGTATTTTTCCCTTATATATTTTTTTTTCGGTTTCATTTCTTGTTTTGCTCTTTGTATTTTTTACATAAACATGAGATGTGCTGTGTATGATGAAGGATTAAATAATATACAAGACAACACTATAGAGCAGAATACAATATAATACTAGCATGTCGATGTAAATGAAATGGCATAAAGGGTGAAATATATTAACAAAAATGCAAATAAAAACAATTCCACTGAATTAACATCAAGAGAGAGAAAAAATAAAAAGTAAAGATGACCTCAGATATGCAAGAATGCTAACTTCAATTATGTCGATGCCAAAGTTGGAAGGGAAATTTAAATTTAAAATTGCATACATAAAAATTTAATATCTAAATTCAATATGTATTTTTTTCTTTTAGTTTAAAATATATAAAAAGTTAAAAAGGGCACAGCATTGTATTATGGTTTTAATATAAGACTAGATAAACTTTTTTTTTATAAGTTAAAAATTGTCATGTATAAATCCACAAAAAAGATGGGAAAACAATTATTTTTCTAAAGTATAATTCTGTTTTGTTAAATATATATTTTTTTTTATTAATAATTAAATTAATTTAAAATTTTTATATTTTTTCTTATTCCATATTATTTCTTTTATTAAATGTATAGATGCGAATATGGGCAACAGCTGTTAAATGTTGGGAGAAATGCAAAAAATATATAAATTTTTTATTAAAACGACACTTATTAATTCAATATTTTTTTCTAACTTCAGCACAATTTAGTTTTCCATTTTTCTTATTGCTAATATCTCTTGTTATTTCATTCTACTCTGTAGTTTTAAAAAAGATTTAAAGGATGACAAAAGATAATAAAAAGCATTATATATATTTATGGATTTATTTATAAATTGAAATTGAAAAATAGCCAACGATTTTATTAATAAAAAAGCAAAATGGCATTTGAGGGTTAATTTGAATTTTTGTTTAGTGTTTTTTCTTATTTTTTTTAAAGATAGAAGAAATATTAAAATTGTATAAAATTTTTAAGAGACATGATCTGTGTTATTTGTAGAAATATTAAACATAATCTTTCAATTTAAAATTTATAAATCTTATAGATATATTTAGTTAGTTATTGAAATATATCTTATATAGAATATATTTTTGTTTATAAATAAATGTTTAACTTACCAGGCAGCCAACATAAGAAGACTAATATTGGTATAATGCTGTATGCCAACAAATGTTGTGGACATTTTTTTATTCTAAAGCTTCCTCGACCACCATCTCCTCCTATTCTTCGTTTGCTGATTGGTAAATGATGTTGCTGTTTTTGTTGTTGTTGTTGTTGTATGTGAGGTGTAGTAGAGGTTGTCGAAGAAGTCATATTGAAATTGTGGATATTGTGTTTTATAAAAGGAAACAAAATAAAAATGAAAATAACGAAAGAAATAATTCAAAAAATAAAATAAGAAAAACAAACGGAAGTGGCAGTAGTTGTTAAGGGGTATTTATAACTGTAAATGTTTGTTGGGTTTAGGTAGTTTGGCTTCCTTTTTTAGTATTCTTTTCAATCGTCTGTATAGTCCAATGGTTGTAAGTGGGTTTATACTAAATTTTTTTTTTTATTTTATTTTACAATTTCCGTTTCCGTTTAAATATTTTCTTCCAACTGAATGTTTATACGTATGTTGTATGTTATTTTTCTTTGGTTTGTTTCTTTTATGGCTTTTTATTTAGATTTATTTAAACCAAATTGTCAATTGAATTGTGTATCTGTATTTATACAATCATAAAGTAAATATTATTGTTGTTATTTTTCTTCATTTTAGTATTCAGCAATATTTTTCTTTTTAAAGTATGAATCTGAAATATAGGAAAAAAGAGAGTTTAATTTTAAATAAAATTTGATTATTTATAAATATGCTTATGAAATATCATAATTTATACATTTAATTAATTTCATTATTGCCTTTACCTTAATTTGCATTTAGTTTTAGGTATTTGTTTTTTTTTTCTTCTTCCTTTATTTGGGGGTTTTAATTCATGTCAATTTAATGTCTGTTTAAATGTCATTTAAAATTTTGTTGTTGCTCTTTGTAGTCGGTTTTTTATTGTTTTGCTGCTTATATATTTTTTTATTTGAAAGTATTATTTTGTAGTGTTTATTTGTCAAAGTCTTTTATATTGTATGGTAGCATTTTTTTCTCATTTCATTCATTTTCATTTGTTTTTATTTTCAATTGTATATTTGATTCCAATCCTTTGTTGTTTTGTTTTATTATACAATAGTTTTTATTTGTTTTTGTTTAATTTTTTTTTTCTATTTTGTTGTTTTATAGAGTGTATTCTGAATGGTTTTTTGTTGTTGCATTTTTAATTACTTTAATGAAAGTTTTAATTGCATAATAGTATCAACACACTAACTCTCACACAAACACATTTACACAAATTCCAAATCCGTAATGAGTTTTACTGTCATGGCTTGTATACTTCCTTCTTTTTTATATTTTTGTTGCTATTGTTCCTGTTTTATTGCATGTGTTTGTGTGAGGGTACGTATGCGTGTATTGCATACAAAGTTAATAGATGTGTATGTATTTGTATGTGTGAATATTCATTTGTAAATGTACTTGCATTTGTTATGGTTGGTTTAGCATTTTGTTGTAGTTGTAATTGTTTTTTTTTTTTCTGTTGTTGTTAATGTACTACTATTAGAAGTTTTATTTAGTCAAAGTATCATTTTATTATAGTTGTTAACTTCTCTACCAAAAACAGAAAAAAAAAACAATGTTTACTCGTAGGTTTGTAATAAATTCATTTCTAGTTAAAATGTTGTTAAGTACATTTTAACACTTTGTTAAAAAATTTACAAAATTGTTAATAATTCTTTTATTTTGAACAATAAAAAAGGATAACAATTTTTTTTAACTGCTATGAAGATTTTAATGCTAAGTAATTCCAGATTATATTATAAGGATGACATACTGCGTATTTAAACCAAAAAATAAATGGTAATTATTCTTTAAGAACGAAATTAATTTTTTCATTTCTTCCTGATATTTGTTATTAATGTATGTAAACCATTATATAAAGATAATTGTTGTTTATGAATATTACTTATTTTTATTTAATTTGCTGTTTAAAGTATTACAGTGTACATTATTTGTGTATGGATTATATTAACATTACATATGTATTTATTTCTATATTTAACAAATAATTCAATTTGGCCTATACAATTGTTAACCCGTTTCTGACTTCTACCTGATTCTGTTGAAATAACTTTACGGATTTTGTGATTGTGATAAAAAATTAAATGAGTCATAGATATTTTTAATCTTGAAACACAGGGGCTAGAAAATTTGTGCAATCGTGGAACTTTTGGACACGGCAAATATTTCTTAACAAAAATGTGTATCTTAAATTTATAGCTATTGATCGTTTGGCAGAAAATTAAAAAAATCTATTTTTAAGATAAGATATTTACTGCATAATTAATTAAGAGATGTTAATGATGCGAAAACGTAATAGCGGTCGGAAATAGGTTAATGAAAATAATTAGTTAGGGGTTTTTAATAAAAAATTAACTAATTATGAAAAAAGTTATAGTTTTTTTTATGAAAAATTAACTATTATGCAATTAGGGACTCAATGATAAGACTTAAATTAAAAATTTACAATTTATAAAAGTCACCTTAAATTATCGTTAATTTTTTGATTTTTTTCTTGTCCACTGTTATATATCATTATATATATTTTGTTATAAAATATCTTTACATATCATTAATTATTTTACTTTTTTCATACTCGTAATATTTTTATGTTGTAAGTATTTCTTTCTTTTATTTTATTCATTTATTTCTGTTTTTATTTATTTTATTTTTTTTGTAAACGTATCAGTAAAATTGCTTTTAAAAGATTAAAATACTTTGATAAGAGGTTCAACAAAAGACATTATTTTGCAATTTTCACATTTCGGTGTTGGGTGATATACAATTTCATTTACTGACTGGCACCGGGCATGAATACAATTACAATCCAAAAAGTATAAAAAAATGAAAATAAAAAAAGAAAAAAAAAAATAAAATCATTTTATAAACCACAAATGACTCTCAAAATAATAAAAAAATATATATTTCTGAAAAAGAGCAAGATACATATACATAACTGCCGGAACTGTTAAACGTTAAATAGCCAGGCAGCAGTACTTACTAAAAAATAAAAAATCCTGGATAAAAGATTTGTATAAAAGTTCAAAAACAACTAAAAAACGATGAAAAACATTTCGTATAAAAAGGAAAGAAAAAACGTAATGTAGCAATCAATGAACCACAATTGTATCTGTGGCTAAATGTCTATAAGTATGAAAGTAACAAAAAAAAAAAAAAAAAAAAAAAAATTAACAACAACCCAGAGTAGAAAAGGAAAAATAAAAAAAAATTTAATAGATAGGGAATAGCAATGGCACAGGAAATTGTTGGGAATTTATAATGCACAAAAAATATATACGAGAATGTCTTTTAGCAAATTAGAGAAAATAAAAAATATCAAAATATTTATTTTAAAAGAATATAATTGAAGTTTTTTCTTAAATAATAAATTAAAAAATTATTCGAAATTTACTCAAATATTTTTTTTAATATCTTTACACAGAAAAAGGTAAATATAGACTTCAATTACGAAATTTGTAATATTAATTAATCTTTAATTGATTTTTCTCCAATCATCAAAATGATAATATTAATAACTACAATATTTGATTTTATTATTGCTGCTTTTTCTCAAAAAGACATACTGAGCTGAAGATTTTTTAAAATCTAGTCCATTTTATTTTATTTCTAAATTTTTATAGAAAAAAAATTGTTTCCTTATATTTTTTGTAAAAACTGTCAATTTATTTAAAATATAAATTTATATCAAACTCCAATACAAATTTAGTTAATAATTTGATGTATTATGGTATTTTTTAAAAAATTTCACTAAATTTTGTATTTAGTAATTAGCAAATAAACAATATTTAATAAATTTCAAGAAAAATTGTTATTACTTTCAAGCCAAGTTATCCAAAAGTTTTTGTTTAAAATAAATAACTAATGTAAAGCCCAACAAATAACAAATTTGCAGCCCTATTTGAATTAAATTTATCAAATTTATGACCTTAAAATTTTTAGTAATATTTTAAGTTTGTTATTGATAGAGATTTCTTTTGTTTTCATATTTTTGGCAAAATAAATTGATTATAATAACCCAATAGGAAATTTAAAGGCCTAATAAAAAAATAAGAAAACAAACAATTAATAATAAATTATACTGATAAATACATTAAAGAAAAGTGTCCTCGGTTTTTTGGAAAACTAAATTTTTTATTATTATTTTTTTTTTTAATCTCATGTTCATTTTGATTTTAAAGATAATTCAATACATTTGAAAAAACAAAAATAGCAAAATGGTTTATTAGTGGCTCTTCGGTTAATAATATTTTTTGTCAAAAGAACTTTGCAGAGACCGAAATAAATGATAGTCACACTGTTTTTTTTTTCGATCTATAAAGTAATTGTATTAAAGCTTCCCAAGCCAGTATTATTATATTAATCTTTATTGGTAAATAACAATATAATAACTATACAATAAATTCAGAGATGAGTCGTTCACGTCGTGTCTACTTTAATATTAAAAGTGCTTTACAATATTATATCTTAAGGAATAATTTAGATAATTTTTGGGAAAAAGCTACAAAATCCCAACCAAGTATAATAAATCGTAAAAGATTTGTATAAATTGCCATATTTATGGTGGGAACACAAAACCTGTTGTCCAGATCTGTTCACATTTTTTTCAAGGTTTCATTTAAACGGAAGTGTTGTGCATTATAGAATTCCAAATTGTAAAGCAACTTTTTGTGGATACTTCCCTTTAGATAATATTCTCGTAATAAATTTATTTTCCATTGTCTATTATGATCAGCTTCAAAAATAATAAAATAAATTTTTTGTGATTGATCTTGCGGCGGTCAAATAACCGACCTCTTTTAAGTAGCCAGCGTCTTTCAAATGATTCCAAATCGTTCGATGTTTAGTCGAATGCATCTCTGACACCGAAATTTCCCTTTGGTCCAGTTTTTTGCTCAATGTACATTTTACAAATATTTTCTTAATCTTGTACTAAAATAGTTATATAGCTTTTTTTGTATAGATTTTTCAGTCATTTTCAAATAAATACAATTTTTTACACGAGCAAGGAGCTAAAATTTAAGCTGAAATATCAATTTGGAATGTTTTTCAATATATGCTAACTTTTAATTAAAATGTATCTTTAAATATCTACAAAGCCGTTTTTTCATTTCCAAATTTGTAGACTTGCTTTAGGTTACTTTAGGCATTTATGTTTCCGTTTAAAAAAATAATTTCAATAGCCTGCACTATAGTCTAATATTTCAGTAATAAAATTCGTGATACACTTTTAGTCATTTAGTTTTCACAGCATTTTGGTATAATTTCCTTTTCTTGGCACGAGAAAAAAATTAGCAAACAATTTGCAGACTACTTATAGGCATTTTAGCTAACGTTTCTTTTAAAATGTGCTACTTTTAATATAAAATTTGTGTAGCCTAGTTTTGAGCTACATGTAGAAAAAAATGTTCAACAATAAAATATATAGTCTAGTTTTGGGCTCTTATTATACGTAATTATTTTCTGTTTAACATTAATTTCATTTCACGGAATTATTTAACTTTTGTGCTAAATAGAAGTCTCTTTGCAGTATGTTTTTTTCCTTTCATTTCCTCTTCTACATTTCTTTGTGTTGTTTATACTAGTTTTGGCAAGAATTTTTCTTTTAATTGCATTTGTATGCACTCATTACCTTAAATTTGTCTATATGTTACTGAAATTTAATGTGTTTGTTATCTTTGGAAGGTTTTTTATTTATTTTTTTTTTCATTTCTTTCCTTTACTGCACTTTTAGATGTTGGAAAATTTCTTTTCTGCAGTAGTTTAATGTAAGACTTAATGTAAATTTGAGCGTATACACTTTTCTCGTAATCAGGGAAGAAAATGTTCTGCTAATGTTCTACTATATTGCTGTGATTCTTAGTTAACGTTTTTATTTAATACCCTAAGAGCGGGTTAAATAACTTTTAATGTTTTAATTAACAAGTAACTGTGCAAAACAATTTTGGTAACAATTATTTATTTTATTTTTAAAGCGAAATAAATTTATTAATAAAATATTAAACTAAATTAATAAATATTGATAAAAGACTTTTTAAATCTTACGCTGAAATATAAATCCAAAAATTTTCTCTCAATAAATTGTTATTTATTTATTATTTCTTTCCGCAGTAACTTTTTGACATTTTTGCCTTTTATCGCCTCCTGCTTTTGTTGCTTGTATTTTTCTCAAATGTTATCGTAGCTAATACAGTCACATAGTCCCTCGATATATTTTTGAAATTTGTTGGTTTTAAGGTAAAAAGGGACATTTGGGTCGGTTTGCCCTTAAATTAAACCTGGACTTGTTTTTTTTATTTCTTCGATGCTGTTGCTGCTAGTCACTGTATTTACTGTTGCCAACACATACTAATACAATTACATTTGTCCACATTTACACAGAGTCATTGTTAATGCCAAACTTGGCAACTTATTGTTCACTAAAGACACTTTGTTTTTCGTTGTTGTTTTTGCTGTGCTGTGCCGTGTTGTTTTTTTTTTTTTTTTTTTTCGTTGGAAGCTTTAAGCGCCAACAAACTTTTTGCAAAGTGTAAATTTCTTTCAGCTAAAGGATTATATTGCTTGCCTGCAGTATAATGTACTAAATACCATGAGTACTAACTACAATAACAACTGCTGCTACATACACATACATATACGCAATCATATATCCAAACAGCCTTAGCTTGAAAGTAGAAGTATAGTTGTGTACAATATGGCACTTGCTGTGTGAGTGAGTATGTGTTCATAAGTCTATCTATGGCATTAGTTAAGGCGTATACATAGAAAGCATTTTTGTTGCTGTTGTTTTGTTTTTGATTTTTCAATGCTGTTTTGCTACAATATGACGACGACGATGATGATGGTGATGGCGATGATGATGTTTTTCCGTTTTTTCCAAATTCCCAAGTGCGTATTTTTTTTCGGATAAATGTTAAGTTAGCAAAAAGTGAGAAATGGGTGTATACAAACAAACTAACATATAAGAAGTATTCATACATACATATGTTTACATACACACACATACTATTTCTTTCATTTATTGCGATGCTTTTGATTGCATACCATATACATACACATACGTATTTATGTGCATGTATTTGTTTATGTGCAAGGAAATCATAGACATATAAACATACACATGCAAGCGTATATACAAATGTCTATATTGTGCTCTTACAAACTGTAATTAAATGCGGATTAATGCTTGTGAAAAAACATAATGAAGAAACAATAATAAGTAGAGATGAAGACAACGAATAAGGATATAATCAGCAAGGATACCAGTGGCAGTAGCAATAAAAATAACAACAACAATAGCTACAGAAATGTTGAAAAGCAAAACAAATTAAGACTTTAACAGAAAAATAATTCTTTAGAAGACATTTAGTAGATAGAACTTGACAAAAAAAGTGAATGAGAAAGAAAGACAGTTAAAAAATTTATGTATTCGTTTTATTGAAGCATATATGTATATGTATAATTCTATTTATACACAAAGATTAATGAAAAAAGTCAAGGAAATTATTAGAAATTATAACAGAATTTTTACAAAGAAACATATTTTGCATTTGACAATAAAATGGTAAAAAATATTATTCACTTATATATCTATCCTTCTCTGACAATGATTATTAATTATAAATATTTTTTCTTAATATTGTAGTTATTCATATTGGAATAGCTCTAAACAAGTGATATTTCAAATTGTACATAAAAATAAATTTTAAAAGTCCGTATAATATAAGTGGTTTTTTTTTAACAAAAACTCAAGTTATAATAAATTAACTCGGAATATAAAGTTTTCACTTAATTTATTTTATTTTTCAATTGTTTTTGTAGAAAAAGGTTTTGTGTATGAAATGTATTTTTTTATCAAAAGCAATTAGATATAGTCAGTACATAGAAGTATTAAAGGCAATGATCAATGGATTTATACTGAAAATCCTCAGCACTAACATACTTGAAGTCCAAGAAAATTGACATCACAGCCAAATATCTCAGTCGCTCTCTATTTTGGAGGTATTATAAAACTCTAAATATGGTCAAGAGATTGAGGGAAAATACTAAATTCATACGAATAAATCACTGAGATAAAAGTGACCAGAATATGCTACCAAATTTGATTCCGAAATGTTCTCTCACGATAAAGCAGTTTTAATGTGTATTGAATTATTTGTCTTGATTAAGTATAATAATTGTAGTATATGGTTTATTTATGTTTTCAAATACAATTCAAAAATCGCAAAAAAGCGAAAACAATTTTGAAGGCCCTTCTAAGGAATATCTATCTTCTTACAGATCTCTATAGTTCATAATTGAGTTCTTCAATAATACAAATACAAAATGGTTAAAGAATATTGAATAATCGTTCAGTTTTAATTCCTACTGTTTCTTGGTAACAAAGCCTGTCAATAATTTAATTGATTTAAAAAGTATGTGAAGCAAAATGATATAAATTCTTAAAATCTCTGAATGAAAATATTTTCTTTTATTCAAAACTCTTCTATAATCTATGCAGCAGTTATATGATAAAATATTTTAAATATTTACATATTATTTTTTACTGCAAAAAAAAAAAATGTTTATAAAAATTTTTGGACATACTAATCATTTAGGACTTAAAAAAAGATTTAACAACTCATAAATTCTTAGATTTTCAATGTAGATATAACTTACCTAAAATGTTCATTATTAAGTGATATACCACAAGAATATTTATATACAAAATTTACTTGCATTTCATAAATAACTTTAATATTTTAAAAATATTTCAAACAATTTAAATGGAATTATCTATTTTTTTATCAGCTGTAGTTTATAAATAATATACAAAGAATAAATCTTCTTCGTCGAAAGCTCTTGAAGAAGAATCTTATTGATTTAGCAATTTAAAAATATTATCTTAAACTAACCATAAAAATTCTATAAGAATACATTTATACCAACACACACTTATAAATACCACAACATTATAAATATTACGGGTATAAAGTAATACACACAAACTTAAGTTTTCATACATTTTTGAGTGAGTGTGTGTGGAGATAGATATACACACCATTAAATTTTATACTTGATTTTAAAATATTTCTTTAGCAGAAAGTAAACGAAAAAAGTAAAATAGAAAAAAAAAACAAAACAAAATAGAATAAAAAAGGCTTAAGGCCTAAACATTTTAACTCATACACAGACCATAGATACATATGTATAAATATACATATGAATTATATGTGTGTATATAAATATATTTTGAATGATTTTAACACAACAGACTACTACAATAGCAGCAGCTAGCTACTAGAAAATTCATTGAACTAAATAAAAGCATAAGAACCACAAAAACACTAACAACAAGAGCATTTAAAAGAAAATGCTTTATATAGTATCATTACACACACAAACGTACATATATGTATATATGTAAGAATAAGTATTGTAATGGCCATCACTTATGTATACTAAACATAGGCAAACAAACACTATAAGTAGTAGTAGTAGTATATGTATGTTTAAGTATAGATTAAGGTCCTAGAAGGCAATTGATTAAGGTTTTTGATGAAAGCAAAGGATTTTGTGAAAAATAAATTGAATAGGGTTACAATATGGTTTGATGTCCGATACAAATGTAGAATCTTTTGTTAAAAAGGTTGTTAATTCTCTAATATTTTTCATTCTAATACAGTATACTTAAAAGTTGCCGGGCCAGAAGTGTACAAAAAAAAAAAAAAATAAAAACTGAAAAATGTAAACAATAAACTATTATATTGAAAAATATTGATTAAAGTTTAAATATTAGCTAAACATAAATTATATGCTTGAATAAATATCAACTGAAGCAATATATATGGGAATACAACAATGTATTCTTGTGTAAGAAATTCACACTTAAAGCTATTGAAATGACAAAAACACAGACTGTCTTGGGGAATTAATCCTAAAAGACATTGACATTTCTAACGACACACACACATATATATATACACATAAATATCTTATATATTTTGTGCATGAAAGAAGAAAAAAACATTTGTTTTCTATTGCATTTCAAATTATTAGACATTACTTAATGTAATTTGTTGACAAGTTAGATATTTATTTTTTGAAGACATAAATTCTATTTATTTTTAATTAAAATCCTTTTAACACTTATTTTACTTAATAAACATTATAATGATAACAAAACATTTTCATTTTTTTTTTTTTTTGCTTTTTTTGTTTCTTGTTTTTTCATCTTTATTTTTAAAGACTTAAAGTAATTTAATTCTGCTGAAATTTTTGTTATATTGTTATGATTTCTTTTAGCTTTAAGCATAAGATTTTTTTGTTTTGACTATTGTCTTAAAAAGCTTCTGCTGTTCAGATTTGTTGGATCCTGTCACCCTCTCCATTTTATATTTCACACCAAATGACGCTTAAATAAGCCTTGGAAATTGTCGTAAAATAATAAGCCTTAACAAATTCACATCCCACACTTATTTTATTTATTCAAACACAGATACATATACATACATATTTCCATTTATACATATATAAATGTATATTATTAGCATTTAAACATACATACATTCATTCATACATACATAAGTACATTTCACAGTCAAGACAAAGTTATTTCTATCGTATTATTATTATTTTCCCGGCTGTGCTTTTATTACACATATTTGTTGTTTTTGTTTTCTTTTTTTACATTTAATCGATTTTGACATTTTAAAGTAAATGCGTGAAAATTAGGAAATTATTTAAATATGATTTTTTTTGTTTTTGTCTGCTGCCATTTGTTTTTTATTAGCCTCGTTAGGCATAAAATATAAGGAGTTGGGTTAAGTCAGGCGCGGATCCACGGGGAGGAAAAAAGTAAATTTCCCTCCCCAAAATGAAAACTCTTCATGAAAAATTGATCCTAAATTATAAAATTTAAGGAAACAGTGGTAAAAATCATTCTATTTTCCTCCCCCAAAAGCTTGAAATGGATCCGCGCCTGGGTTAAGTTGTTGTATTTTTTTTTTTTTTTAATAAGTATTTACACACAAGAAAGGCTAATAAACATAGATTTAAGTTGATTTAAAAATGTTGCGATTTGTAAAGAGGTTTTTTTGTTATATAAATTAAATTTCTTTTTGGGTATGAACATTAATATTACTCATACGTACCAGATCAATAAACTGAAAAAGAATTGATTTACATAAGTAAATTATTTCATTATATTTCAAGTTTATTTTAAATAACAATTCTTTGGAAGTACTTAATACATAACTTGTTTATTGATTTTTTAAAGTTAATTTTGAAGTAAAAACAAAAATATTTTAATTTTCCTAAGAAAGTAAAAATAAAGTACTAATGTTTCACAAGTATTTAATATAATATTAATGGAAAAATGTATCATTTATTTTAATATTATTTTCATTTAATATAAAATCATAAAATTAAGCCCACAACTTTCATTTATTTTATTTATATATTTTTTAAATAAATTTTACAAGCACACGTATAAAAAAGAACTAATAAATGATCCAACTCCTTTTGAAAACACTTTCAATACAACTTTAATACTTGTATTTGTTATGTCTCATGTTGTACATGCTAGACCAGGGAAGTTAAGGCGAGATTGTAAAAATGTTTTTAAGTGTTTCTTGTATAGTTTTATAGTAAAAGACATAAAATTTAACAAAAAGTATATTTTAAAATGTTGTACAAGTATTTCCTTACAAATATGTTGCTTTCTTATTTTAGCCCCTCGCTGTCTCTCTTGGGGTGCGTACGTTTTAAAAAGCAATAAACTCTTCAAGTATAAACAGCAGCTATAAAAACATAAACATGACTCTATTTTAAAATGATTTTTTATTTACATTTTAACAGAAAATAAAAGATGAAGAGAATGTTTTTCAAGATTTTAAGATGAAACAAATAGTAAGTTATTGACTGTAACTATGAAACAAGTTGGTTTATTGAGGCGTGAATGCGTAAAAAAGATTCTTACGTAACGTTTCTTATATTGTTTAAAAGAAAAAAAAATAAAAAGAAATAAGCGTTTTATCGATTTTATTGCAGTATTACCGAATATTTAAATTTTTAGCTGAATATTGTGAATATATTTTTAATACTCTCATAAGTTCATAAGATCAGTTTTATTTACAATCTTAACATAAAATCAAATTTAATATATTTCCTCATCGAAGGATAATTTCTATATATAAACTTTAGAATATGATACTTAGCAATAAATATCATTTAGTACTATAAACTTAAAACTATTAAAAAGGTTGAATATATTATATACTTTATAACGTGATTATATGATCAGCAAAAACTTGTTAATGAATATATGTATCGGTAAAATCCATAAAAAAAATTTCCAATTGAAAAAAAAAAACATATAAAATCCTTTATTTATAGGAAATTTATAGCAGTTTACATATCTCTGGCTGGTTTTGTAAAATGAGTGCTATAAATATCGCATAAAATCGTAATTGCTTACAATATACATACATAAACTACCAAAACGTATGATTAATATCAATACAATTTCAAATAATTTAATATTGCTCATACGTACTCATATACACTATTTAACTCCCTCTCTCACTCTTTTGTGCTTTTAATACTAAGCTTCTTTTAAAAACTGTTATTATTGCTTTTTTCCTGCATAAATCTTCGGTTCGATAAAAAAAATATTTATTTTGTATGGAATTTAAATTATTTTTTCTCTACTATTTTGGTTTAATTATGGTTTATTATGGGAATGACTGTTTTATTGAGTTTGGAGCAATATCATGGTGTATTGTTGCTTTTGTTATTTTTATTATTATTGCCATTTGCCTTCATTGTTGTAGTTGTTACCAGTTAAACAATAAATGAATGAAGGAGAAAAATAATATTAAAAATAAAAAAATTATTTATACAAATTCCACAGAACAAAATTGCTGAAGATTGACAGACATTTATTATTTCTGTTAAATCATGCAAATGCAAATTTAAATACAAATTAATTTGTTTATTTATATATATATATAAATTTTTTCAGTTGGCACTCTTATTGTTTATTTATATTTTATATATTCATTTAATGGTCATGCTGGTTTTGTATGCAAATATACGCTTATAGTACTTAAGTACAAACATTTTAAATAAAAAATAATAATAAATTATAACAATAAATTTTTGTGTGATTAAAACAAATTCAAGAAAAGACTAACTGTCAGTACAACGATTTATTAAGCATTGGCTGAGATGAAGGAACAAGTATTTTATTTAAATAAAAAATATATAAATTAAAAAAAAAAAAAAAAAAAAAACAATATGAATTTAAAGTACTGGTTTAATTTCTGTTTTTATTGACAATTTCATCTTTTTTATTACTTATTGTAGAAAATAATTGTGTTTGTTTCCTTTATAATTAGTTTCATTCAAGTTTATTCAATTCCAATCAATTAAATAACCGGAAGTAATTTATATATTCGCAAATATGCATGTTTTATTACGTAGATATAGACAATATTATATATGTATTTGAAAATAAATAAATTTACTATAATCTATGTTTTAAATATTCTTATGACAACAATTAGATATTTTTATCTTAAGTTAAACTCTATGGTAACAAATTTGGTGTTTAATAAATGATAAAGTTATTGGCCTTTTCTATAGAATTACTCATGAAATATTTGCGGTCATTTTTAGTTAAGTGAAGACCAAAAGTATATTTTCATTTATTTGTTTTAAATTGAGTTTCTATTCAAATATGTAAAAGTATGTCTACTTAACATACAGATTTCAAAATACATCCAAAAGAAAATAAACTTTAATATATTTTAATGATTATATAAAAATGTCATACAACTTTTTGCTATTATTCTTCTTTATTATAAAAAATATGTTACAACAAAAATTAAACATAAAATAATGCAAATATTTCATCATAAAAAAAAATCTAAAGTACATATCTAAATATACGTGTGTGTGCAATTGTGTGTAGATATGTTATGTTTTCAAGAGCAATGAACTTAATTGACCTATTTACACATGTATGAAAATATATATGAAACATACATACATATATATGAAAGTTTTATGGTTTTAAATTTGTGTTTCTGTTTATAGTATTTAAAACCAGATCTATTGTATTGAAAACTCTTATTCAAAAAAATAAAAAATAAAACATTTAAAACATACTGTTTTATGTATTTTTTCTAGTTTTTATTATATTTCTATTTACTGAATTTAACAACAAAAATAAAAACTACATGGTTTTCACTTACAATTTTTCAGTTTCACAAACGATATTCTCTCAAACGCAAGATGAAAAAAAATATACATATATTTTTTTATAAAATAAATATAACAACAACTATTTGTTTTTATTTGTTTTTATAAAAAATTGTGTGAAATATATAAAAATATATATATAAAACAACTTCAAATGTTAAAAGCTTCTGCATTTATAATAACAACAACTGCATCATAATGGCTTTAAAGCAATAGTTAAGAGAGAAATAGTAAAATAAAAATATAAAAAAGTAACTTACACAACTGTAATAGAAATACAAATACTTCTTTTACTCTTGTATGTAACACATTTCTACTAACTAATTCCTACATATATAACTACATACAGAAGTATATGTTCATATATATATATAAAAAACTCTCACACATTTAGATATTGTTTGTATTACATCTACGAGTACAATCATTTGTGCCGAAATAAAAAATAAAAGAAAAAACCCGAAACAAGTTTGTTCTAAAGCAAATTGTTAGTAGTTTACTATAGGGATTATTTTCGAACATACTCAACTAGCTACATATATAACCACACTCATTCATACATATAAATAAACATACTGTTATACACTTTCTTAGAAATATAATACTGGTAATGGTGTCAGGTATACGTATTTATATAAATGTAGTAAATATATACATTTTTGTAAAAATATTTCGTAAGTACTTTTTAATACAGTAAGTAACAATAATGAATAGTAAACCTATTCTTATCTGTACTACCGCACTATGAACAAAACTACGTGCTGATCAAAAATATTTAAAAAAGAAGTTTTAATTTTATAAAATTATTCTTTTCAGTTAAAGACGAGGAGGCTTCCTTGAATATTTTGTAAAAATTATGCAAAATTCCAATGAGTTCTGAATACATTTACCCTTCGATATTTTCCAAATTTACGTTTTCTTCTATTTATATAACTAAAATAATTTTGTGTGATGTACACTTATGTGTATATGTCTTACATTTTTGGATTGATGTTGCTATATTTGTTTCATAAACATTATATAACTAATGCGGAATAACATTGAATAATAAATTAAAAATGTATAAATAATTTTTGCACAAATAACCATATATCTAATATAATTTCAATCAAGAATAACTTTTTTTGAGCACTTTTAGAACAGTTCTTCTTAATCATGAATATAAACACACGATGTTGGATCTTTAGAGATCATATTCACTTATTATATTCTGATAAATGTTGTAAAAAAATTTTAAATTGGTTCAAAACTTATTTAAATTTTATCAATTTTATTTGTAAAAGAATACAATTATATTAAGATTTTTAGATTTTACAATTTGATTGAATAGACGTCTTTATATTCAAATATTTAAGTAGTACAGAAAATTCAAATATAAAAATATAAAAAAAATTTAAATTTTTTTTAAAGTAGTTCTACTTTTGTCAATATTATAAAAAAACTAAAAAATCCGATTTGCAAGAGGATATAAAAGCAAGAGGATATAAAAGCAAACATGACGATTAAGTTGACAACATCCTTACAGAAAAAATTATTACCATATATTTTTTTTCAATTAATACACTTGTTTAAATTTGTATAAAAATGTAATAAATATATTCAAGTAAAATTAATATAAGAAATAAATTTGAGTATGAATGTATTGCTTATACACATATTTAATTCATTTAACCTTATAGATTTAATTAAATTAGAAATATGTATTTTGTTTTTAATTTTTTACAGCTTTTACTAATAATAATCATTTTGGTGAGAAGAGAAAATTTGAACAAGTTTTAAATTAAATGAGTTTTTTTCATATATATTTGTTAATTGGAGACTTTTTTCTGTGTACTGTTTTATTAATATTGATAAATTTAATAAACTTTCCAATGAACAATTATGCGTTTCGGACTTTAGTTTTTTGTTTCGTATTGCTCCAAAGCTAAAAGTTGTCTAAAATAATTTTAGTTTATGATTTATAATAAATATAAAATTCAAAGAAAAAATATAAAATAGATTTAACTAAAAATATTCTTCAGATTGAAAGTTTTTATTTGTTAAAATTCATATTATATCTGTTGTTACTTTTATCAATAACTGTAAGTAACTCATATGCTGTTGTTGTTTTCATTCTTATTTGTATTTATAAAAATAGTGCGTTTTTTGTTTTGTGGGTTACTTTCAAGAATTTTAGCATTAATAATAATAAAAAAAAGAATAAAATAAAAATAAGCACAGGAATAATGATTGCAAGCAAGTACCAACAACCAACAAGAGTGTGGTATCATTTTTATATCTGAAAAAACTATTGTACATACAAATTAAAGTGAAAGAATGGTTTTCGCAGCTGGGTTTTTAATATATGAATTTATTTTATAAATACATACATACATACATACATACATAC
>MINK01173424.1:0-25844 GCA_001735545.1 Phormia regina
GTCACATAAGTTACCTTTGTATTAGTTGTGTATACAATTTGAAATAGGCAACATAAGTTTTTTTAAATGAGTGCATCCTATAATTATTCTAACCAAAACAGTTTAAAAATAAATGTTTTTGCATACTCTGTACATATTTCAAATTTATGGTTCTTCTTGAATTGTTAACATATTTTTGAATAAATATTGAATTATATTGAACGTAACGCTTTTGGCGGGTTTATCCCGCTTTTTAAACATCGATCCCGCTTAAAATATTTTTCCCACTTTTTATAAAGAAATACAGCTTCTTAACTTTAAGAGTTACGTATTCTATTCCCTTATTTATGTTTTCCTTAACATTCATACCATAATATAAAGGTAACTTTTTCTCTACTGATTGATCTTAATGAACTTTGTGTATTTTTTGATGGCGTCGATGGAGCCATCAAATTTATTTACTCTTCCGACAGACCACTTTTTGGCAAAACTAACTACATTTATTTGTTTAAAGTAACATTACTTTTGTATGCCAACAATTTTTAGTTTCGTTCATTTTCGAAAAAATACATCATTAATGAAGCAAAGAATACTAGTAGAAAACTTTGGAACAAAATGACCTTAGTTATTTTCTACTATAGATAAAAGAAGAAAAAAAAAAATACAATCATTCAAAATTAAACTTCTCACCAGAAAAATATATCTCCAACAACAGTCATAATGATCAAGGTT
This sequence comes from Phormia regina, assembly GCA_001735545.1. Taxonomy (NCBI): domain Eukaryota; kingdom Metazoa; phylum Arthropoda; class Insecta; order Diptera; family Calliphoridae; genus Phormia; species Phormia regina. The sequence continues at coordinate 712 of MINK01173424.1, forward strand.
TCGTTACTTAATAACGGTTCATTTTCTAATATTTTCTTAAATTTTCAGTTATTTTGAAAGTTTTTAATGAGAATAACAATCATTTTCATTAGGGGTTTTGATCAACATATCATACACTGTGCCCCATAAAGAATAGTTAAAATGTCTTATAAAATCAAACAGCCATAATTTAATGCCTACATTGAGAGTAGCATTCTGAAATTTTTAATTCAAAATTACATTCAGCATTTTCTTACAAAGTTAAGTAGTTTTTTTTTTGTTATTGTAATAATTTTTGTAGTATTAAAAAAAGAACAGAACTAAATTGATAAATGAATAGTAACCTAAAATATTTTATAAACTTTAGTAAAACTAAAGCGTATATGGTTGGATCCATTACTAATGACCATATTTTTGGAAATCCCACTCTCTATTATCCAAAGGACAAACTTGACGTGTCTTCAGCCAACGTGATATGCAGTGGAAATGGAAAGCATGATTGCAAACGCCCCAAGCAACTGTGCATTCTTCACTGGTGGCTGAAGCTTGATTAGCTTGGCATTCAATACACAAATCCATAATATGATTACGACAAATAGCACAATTGTCGACAACAATATCTGAAATGGAAATAAGTAAGACATTTTAAAAATTTGCTGTATAATTTCAAGTCCCACCAAAAAATGCACGACTAGTACCGGAACAGTTATTAAAAGAAGTAAACAAAAATATGTAGGTAGGTACATACATATATGTATATCTTTACAAACACAAAATTCAAGGTTATGTATACTTGTCTTGCAATTAAAGAAAGGAAAAAACTTACCCCAAGCCCATAGAGCTACAGCATTCCACTAGAAGAGAAAATATAATAAAGTAATTTTTTTTTAATAATAGCTTATTGAAGATTATTAAGTACCTTTTTCACTTCAAAACGCTTTTTTTCGCCCTTGCTACTAGACGAGGGCATCTCAAATTCTTCTTCATCGACTTCCATGGTTGCTGCTAAAAAATATATTTGATGGATGTTTAATAAAGTTTATTAATTCCACAACTATATATTGAAAATATTACTTTTATTTTTCTTTGTTTATCTCTTAACAAATAAAAAATTGCAAACTTTTCACTCAAATTTATCAAGGCGACGCAGCAAAAATTATGACCACAAAGCAGAAACCCGCGTCGAACAATTTCAACTGCGGCAGCTTCTGTAAAAATCAGTGTTGCCAATTTCTGTGTAATTATCCAAAAATGGCACAATTTTAAATTCCTTGGATAATGAAACTTCTGTGTAATTTCAATGGAACTGTTAAAAAAGGCATCCATATTATTTGACTGTGAAAATGAAATCCTGAATTTGAAAAACAGTAAGATTGTTCACGAAGGATGGTAATCAGGTTATGTGATTATTTAGTAATATAAGTTAGTAAACCTTTATCACACATACATTCTTCTTTGTTAATCGGGTTGTAAAATTCCACAAATTTTTAACAACCGTATTCACAAAAAAAATAATGTATATTTAATAAAAGTTTACCAACTTTTTGTATGTAAATTTCCATGAGAAAAAGTTAGTAAACCTTCATCAAGCATACATTTTTTTGTATTTTTATTACCTCTTAAAAAAATCTAAAAAAAACCGACAGCTAGACGCCGCAAAATTTGTATAGCCGTCGCCGCCGATGACTCTCTCCGGCTTGTAAGACAGCAATATACAAATAAAAATTTACTTAAAATTGCATATGTTAAACGGAACTTTTAATTTTTAGTAATATACTTAAAAGTGTACATAATTTTATTGCTCTTGGCGACTTAATTCTCCGTTTTGCGACATGTCGATTTTTAACAAGGTGGTGATATATTTGGCTTATATATAGCCAGATTTAACAAAAGCATTTGTTATCAAATGTTATTTAGGAATAACATTTGATATGAAATTGAGAAAATATCACATTTTCTTCAAATGAATATTAATTTTTATACGTATTTCTAGAAATACCGTATAAAATTAAAATACATAAAGCAAGAGATTGTAAAAAAAGCAGATCTAAGTCGGGGATTACACGCACCCATTTCTCCTGCTGAAATTCTGAGTTGGCGTGAGAGATAAGGGAATACTAAACATTTACATTCACTTTATCTCTCTGATCTACGAACTAAGAATTGCAGCAAGAAATATTGCTGCTTATGAACCTAAACTAACAAAATATATAAATATCTTCAATAAAAGTTAGACATTTTGTTTCTCATTATCTTTGAAATATGGGCCCCAATGAAAACAAAACCTTCATAAATAAATTAATTCGCCAAAGTAATTTATAAGTTTTATAGGTGATTGTGCAATTTTAGAATTATTCTATTTAAAATTATAATACATTTTTAAAATTGTTGACCCAAAATTGAGCTATGTATATAGGAAAATGCATTGAAATTAATATTTTTTTTTTCAATTATTATTAGTTACTAAAATTATTTTAGATGTGTATATTTTTTTGTAAAAAAATATATTAAAATTAATTTTGGCGATTTCTGATTAACAATTTGGCGACAGAGACTAAAAGTAATCTGACAACCCTGGTTGCCTGGCTATGAACAAAACAATACTTGTCAGAATGTATTTTTCAGCGAACTTTAAACAAATTTATAGAATTTTTCCACTTTATTTATCTAAAACACCGGTATTTAAATATATATATTTAACTTGAGGACTTTCTTTAATTTTAAGTAAATTTATTACAGATAAAACTTTTAAACACTACCACTATTAGCGCCATGAAATTTCTTAATCAAAGTGAAGCGATTAATGTGGATCAAGAACTTTTCAACGAGTATAAATTTAGTGTAGATCAACTTATGGAATTGGCCGGTTTGAGTTGTGCACATGCCATTGCCAAATGTTTTGAGGCTTCCAAGCATAAACGCATTTTAGTATGTTGTGGTCCCGGCAATAACGGTGGCGATGGTTTAGTGTGTGCCCGGCATTTAACCCTTATGGGTTATTCCCCCCAAATTTATTATCCGAAACATACACCAAATACTTTGTATGAAAATTTGATTCATCAGTGTAAAGGTATGAATATTGAATTTATCAGCACATGCCCTTTGGAGGAGGAAGTAGCTAAAAAATATGATTTGATCGTTGATGCTTTATTTGGCTTTAGTTTTAAACCGCCTGTGAGGGAGTTATTTGTACCAATAGTCAATGTGTTACAAAAAACTAAAGTACCTATTGCAAGGTAGGTAAAAATGTTTTATATATTAAAACAATTTTTTTAATAAATTTGCTGTAGTATTGATATACCCAGTGGTTGGCATGTGGAAAATGGTAAAAATGATGACAATGACTTTGAACCAACTTTATTAATTTCTTTGACTGCTCCTAAAATGTGTGCTAAAAACTTTAAGGGCCGATTTCACTATTTGGGTGGAAGATTTGTACCACCAGGTCTTAAAATAAAGTACAACTTAGATTTACCCGAGTATCCAGGTACCGAAACATGTGTTAAATTATAAATTTTTATTTATTAGATTTAAATATTTGCACAATTTAACAAAATATCAAAATTTCATTAAAAAAGAAAAATAAATCTCTTTTACCTTATGTAAAAAATGGTATTAATTATTTAAATTACTTATACAAACGATTGTAATGTTTACGACGTCTGTCTTCTTCGAATGTATTGTTACGGGCCCATTCCTTCAAATTACCTTTTGAACGCAACATAGCCGATTTAGAGTCAACATCACGCATAGCAAATGGCGAAAAACCAGCAATATAGTCTTCATTTAAAGCATTGGTTTTTGTTTTGGCCACACGCGAAGGCATTTGACGGGGCATAGGTTGATCCTCAAATAATATGGGATTACGTGAGTGTTTCCCGCCGCGAAAACGCGGAAGACTTTGATTTTTATACTTTGTAGTCAGGGGACGTCTGGTGTTTATATGTATTACTTGTTTGCCATTCTCATCCAAACTGACAGCCACCCTTTTCAAAGTTTTGTTACCACAATTAGGGCAGAATACTTTGGTCATTATGGAAGTGGTTTTGAAGCAGGCATAACATCTTAAAATATAGGTGCGTAAATGTTTTATTATACGTCCATTAAGGGCAGCAATGTTAAGATTCATTTGTTTCAAGGTGTTTTGTATAGCATAATCTGTAGACATGCACGCTACTTCGGGTATGATATCAGCCTCTATTTTGCCTTCCATACACTTTTTGACTTTTATAATATTTGAAGGTGTAATCCAGCCATCATCATCCTGATCAACTTCACCGTCATTTGCATTAGAGTTAACAGTTTCCTTTGAAGCATCGGCATCCTGTCTATCATCACATTCAGCCGATGCCGTTGAGTCTGAGTCCTCGTCGTCATCCGGCTGATTATGTGGCACTAAAATATCACATGTCTTGTCATCTTCTGCTGCCTCACATTTTAATTTCTCAAACAATTCTTCTAGTTCTTCTTGTGTCACCTCGGGGACATCATATTTTTCATCAGGATTCTCTAGTTGTTTCTCAATAGTGGCTTTGACTTTATCAACTTCCACATCTTTTTCATGTTTTTCCTCTCCTTCGGAATTTTCCTCACTTTCTTGATCATTATAATCTTCTTCGGAATCATCAGCTTTCCCACTATTATACCAACCCGGTAATTTTGTATTATCTTGAAATTCTTCGGGTTTCTCTTTAGATGCTATAATTTTTCCTATTACCGGTTCTGTTCTAAGATGAGAGGTTCCCACTGTATCCGCCTCCAATTCATAGGTCAAGGCAATTACTTTTATATCAATACCAGATAGGGAAGCATAATCTCCAGTTTTTTTAGAAAACTCCACACAGTGTCTGACACTTTCGGCCCTAGGTTCCCTTACTTGCAAATCATAAGGTAAAATACATAAACGTCTTATTTGCCTTTTATGACGCACCTCATCAATAACATCGGGCACGGTTAAAACATTTTCACAGTATTCCTACAATAGAAAAACATTTTCATTAGATTGAATGTTTGTTGTAATATAATATAATATAACAAAACTTGCATTTAATGGTACTGCATTAATGAAGGCAGTAGTATCTGCTACAAGATATTTAATTTTCTTTTTAGTTTCCGACATGCTTAATATTTTTTTATCTATAAATAAAAAAACTAAAATAAGTACTCGTATCGCACGTGCTGTTGTTCTTTCTTTCTTTCAGTGTTGCCATTTTAGCATTTTTTCTGCTAGATTTGGCAGAATGGATTTTGAAATTGAATATTTACTTTGAAAAATTCTAATAAATGCTTTCTAGCATAATCGATCTACTAACAGGAGTTTTTTAGCATAATTTTTCTTAGAACTTTTATTTTGAATGTGGCTCGTGAAAAACAGACTTTTCGCTCTTGTTCTCCAAAATACAACGTTGAATATTTCGACCACATCAACAATATATAGCGCAGAGCACATACAATTTTAATAAGTATCAATCCCTATACCAAAAATATTTAAAAACTAAAAAATGTTGTCATCAATACACGGCTACCCTGCATATAACCATTGAAAAAATTGCGACAAGTGTGACTTTGTTCATAGTCCCATTAGTTTACGTAAGATCAAAAAGTATAAACGCGCGAACAAAGTGTAGAAAATTGGCCTTAAGCCTTTTTATGTTTTTAAACTTTGATCTACATTAATCATTATGAAATTAAACTCATGGTGACACAATTCTGTACTCTATTAGTTTCAATTATTGTAAGTTCAGATTACAGATCTGAACTTATTAAAAATGTCAAAAAAGTTCTAAAAAATTATGCTAAAAAACTGCTGTTAGTAGGTCGATTATGCTAAAAAGCATTTAGCAGAATAAATATGCAATTTCAAAATCCATTTTACCAAATCTAGCAGAAAAAATGCTAAAATGGCAACACTGACTACTAATGACCATTCTCAACTTTGCAGACACAAATTTAAGTGCTACCAAGTCAAATTACAAGAATTTGGTTCTTCGTTTTGTGCAAAATATGGCAATACCACCGCAATAAAAGAAAATTGTAAAAGTTTATTGAATGAATTCTAACATAATTTTTACGAATAATGTTTTAAAAAATTGTTAAGTAATTCTTATTGAATGAACAATTTATGGAATTAATAAAACATATTTCTTTTAATTCAACTATTTTGCATTGTATTATTTATACATGTATTACTTTTATCATTTGCAAAAATTCGACCTATGTGTTCGAACAATTTTTTTAAAAATTCCGAAAATAAAAATGGATCAGTTTTGAAAAAATTGTTCGAACACATAGGTTTTCCCCCAAAAACCGATAATAAGATAATGTAGCCCAGACTTTCATCTGAAAAATGGTATATTCCGATTTGTGTAAGTTACGTTCTTGAATCAGTTTTTTAAAATTTTGTTGATCACGAATCTATTGAAATTAGATTTTTACGTAGCTACGTGACTTTTCGACAACCCTGTGTTTTATTTTCTTTGCAAAATAACCAAAGAACAGGATTGTTTCACAATGAATGTTCAATAACATATGATACGTTTACTCATAGTATAATTAGAAAGTATACTCGTAAGAACAGCTGTTTTACAATTTTTTCATTGATACATCTCGCCTTACTGTCAAATTGTTTTTGTATTCCCATGTAAAATTTTTTCGTGAGTACAGAGAAAATATAAGATAAGACAAAATGAATTTTAAATTTCTCATCTACGTTTTCTCCACCACTTAACATAATGTTGGAAATAATATTTCATTCCCGTTATTCTGCCGACGTTATTTCTTATGTTAGAAAATAAAAATTTCTTTGTGGAGACGTAGAGTTATCATAATGAAATTTGACATTTGTCTCGATAAAAATTTGTCTAATATAGACTCAAAGTTAGACGCAAACATTAATACAAAACAAACTGTCAAAATAACGAAATATGTGCTTAAAGCAAAAAGAGAACAATAAAAACCATAAAGTAACAAAAACAATAGAAAATTTCGATTTCAATTAAAAATTCAATAACATTTTAAGAAAATATTTGTTGTAAAACACAAACTATATTATTAAAGTAAAATACATATATTACAATAAAAACACTGAGTCAAGTTCATATATATGGGTGTAAAGTAAAAACAAAATTAATTTTCTCTGGAACCAGAAAAAATAGTGGTTGTTTTCCTAGTGTCTGGCTACAAAAAAAATAAAATAATAATAAATAAAAACTACGCAAAAACAAGTGGGAAATAAAAAAAAAACAATATTATCCCAAATTGACATAAAAAATTAACGTTTTTAGAAATTATTAAAAAAAAATTACGAAAAAAGTCAGGTTTTGATATAGCACTTTATTACGACCAAAGAAGAAATCCATATAGGCAGCCACTTGCTCAAGATGGTGGAACCAATTTTTGATTATCAATTTCGTTTGATATTAATTGGCGATAGTACAGTGGGCAAAAGTTCATTACTTAAATTCTTTACAGATGGGAAATTTGCTGAAGTAAGTACATTATACTAAGGATGCAGAAAATTTAAAAAGATTTTATATTAATTTATTTAAATCGTTAATTATGTAATAAAATTTGCAATGTATAGAATATTTAGCTCGGATGCTGTAAGTTCATTTCAAAAGATACTTATTTGCTGATAACAATAGGGTCTGCCGCAGTTTGTATTGAAAATCTTATTATTCATCAGTTCTTTTGTTTATTTTTCCTTTGAGTCGTTTTTTATTTACGATGTTTAAAGAAATTTGTTAAGTGGGAGTTAATAAGGGATGAAAAAACATTTATCAGGTATGTGACGAAAACCGATTGTTTACAAAATGATTCGGTTTGAAAAATTGTGATGAATTTAATGTGAAAAACAATTATTTTTAGGCAAATATAAAAAAATATTAAATGAAATAAAATAATAATAATAATAATAATAATAATAATAATAATAATAATAATAATAAAAAATAAGTGGTAATAATATGACATTCTTATTTAGGTACTCATTTACCTCCCTCACTTAAAATCGTAAATTTTTCTTAAACTATTCATCCGATTGCAAAGATTAACAGCCCTGTTCACAAATAATAATAATAATAATAATAATAATAAAAAATTAAAAAAATATAAAAAGAAGAAAAAAAAATTTAATAATACATAACAATATTTTATATTTAATCATTAATAATAATGCATTTTTTAAATGTTTACTTAATCTTTTTGTATGCATAAGTTTCCATAAGAGAAAAAGTTAATAAATTCATCAAGCATACATTTTTTTTAATACGGCTGTAGATATCCATTGACAGTTCTTTAAATATCGTATTTATTAAAAATTAAAATAACAGTAACTTTTTTAATTTTTTCCAATTTTAGTGAAATATATTTTGGAAATATTTTTTCCTGTAGCTTTTATTCTTCGTTTTTACCATGGTTTTTTCACCGTAAAAGTACCATAAATTGGCAAAAAATCAAATAAAGAGGAGCTGAGTAGGGAGGTTGTTAATGCCAATATTGTATATTAATATAATCGTTTATTTTTGAGCTACAAGTCTAAAAATTTGTGATCGAAAACACGATTTGAAAAATTCAGGTGGCGATATACTCACTAAGTTATTTAATTTTTTAAATCTATCAAAATGCAGTTTCGTTAACATAATTTAAACAAGAATTAGTCCTTAATAATTAACCTTATAATGCAAAACCAATAAAAAAATATTGACTTGTTTCGCGAGGAAATTACTGGAAATAGTACGAAAGTCATTTTGAATTTTTATCAAGTTATATATTTTTGAAGATATAAGAAATTAAAATAGCCTATAGTTAAAAAAAATTTTGTTAATAATAGTTCATCGATTTATTTTCCCAATTTGGAGTTTAAAGTTGTGCTATATGTTCAAGTGTTTATTTAATGGATAGAATAATTGATTCGGAAGAAATTTTTGCCATTTCAGGTAAAAAAATAGTAAGTGCACAATTAAATTGCAATATAAATCAAGGATCTTAAAAGCATCATTAACGTACGTTCCTTTCAAATACTATATATGGATGGTTGTTTTAAGTTTTTTTTTAATAAAATATATTTGCTAACTAGCTGTCTCTGAATGCAGAAAAACTTGCATTTTACTTTAATCGTGACCAAATTTACAGAAGGGAATTTCATTTTGTTTAATTCACATTGCGTTTGATAGTGCAAAAGCAATCGAGAAACGAAATTAGGTAAAATTCAATCTTTCGAAAAAGATTAAGGTCAATCAAGGTAAATTTCAAATTGTTCATGCAGCATGAAAAGCTAGTTATCAAAAATATTTTTTATTGAAAGAAGAATAAACACTCATTATAATGTAAAAATTAATTGATATACAACTAAAACGTTTAAATATGTCAGGTTTTTCAACTATCTCGCTTCTTCTTTAATCTGTTACCGACATAGGATTTTTAGCAGAATGTGAATAAGTGTCTGGTTTCCTGACCTCTTCTAAGACTTTACTGCATTGATTATAAGAAAATTATTGATTAAGTTAAGGGTTGGATTTTGGTTCATGGTCTCTAGTTAACCTTATTACTTTGTTATTTTATGGAATATCACATTTACTCGCGTTACATTGTAATTTTATGCTGATGTTGCGATGCTTTTTATTGCCATCCGTGATTTTCTAGATATTTGAAAAATAATAACGACGTCTACAAAAATTGTTCCGTGATTGTTCTAATCGATGTCCATTAATGGTTTAAAGACAAAAGCATTTTGTATTTAACCCATTTGACCGCTTTTAATATGTTGATATTTTTATTCAGATAAGATGTCTTGGGAATTATATTAGATAATAGACTTAACTATGATTCATTGATCAAAACTGTTTGCAGAGTCCTATAATGGGCTAAGGAAGATCAGTCCTACAATGTACTTTATCCAATATTTAGATATAAATTGACTTTTCTTTGCTTATGTCTCATATTTTGTATCGACTTGAAGTTATTTCGACATTTACTTACAAACTTGCGAGAATTTAATCGAATTGTGAACACGATTGTTCATTCGTTATTATGGTTAAGTACGGGGCAACATATTTATCTCGAATTTACGTTAGAGTTTTTTCGGGTTTTCATTGTAGATTCTTTATTAATTAATTTATGAATAGGCAACCGTAATCATTTTCTAGGGCCTATGAATGCTAGGTTTGCTTACCATTTACCTTTTCGGAAAACTTTTTAACTTAAGCCAATCAACAAAAAATCGGTCAGATTATTCATTCCAAGAATCTGTTAATTTCCTTCTATGAAATATCTTTTTCAATTTCGTATTGTCGTGCTGGAATCGCTTACCAATTGAGTTGCTCATTTTTTTCGCTCTCAAAATAAATGCTTTTCGTCTAAAACTGTTGACGATTGTTTCCGAACGATGAATTCTTTATAAGTTTATAATTGTTATTTAACAAATTTAATTAACTATTCTATGAATTCGCAAATTATTTCATGGATAGGAAGCTCTGTTTTTGACCGATCGCTTCTCATTGTAAGAAATTTGCACGTTCTGAAGTTTACCACTTGGCTTCGTTTGTTTTCTCAGGTGAATAATGTACTTTGATTTATTGATTGATTGATTTTGATATCACCGATAATTTTTATTATTGAATCCAAATCCCTAGCGGATTATATTTTAAATATGTTATATCTTCAATTTCCAAAAGCATTAATCTAATTAAAATAGCAATTCGAAATTCACAAATACTGTATTCTTATTAATAGGAAAAAGCATAATAGATGCTTTTAAAACTTAAAACGAGTTTTTAAAATTATCAAGTAAATGTTTTAATCCATAGATGAACTTAAAATTATGAAGCTCTTTTTTGTTCTTTATATCTACTTTTATATTTATTTTCATTATTCTATATTTTAATAAAATTAAATGTATTTTTTTTTTAGCTCTCTGATCCCATGTGTCGGGTGTGACTTCTTCGCCCGTTTAATTGAAATGAAAGATGGTACACAATTAAAATTCAGCTCGGGACATGCTGGTCAAGAACGGTTTTCGTTCGATTACAATCTGATTATCGAAATTCTGTAGGCGTTTTATAGTCTTACGATATATCGAATTCATGCAAGCTTGAAACATATCCCCGATGGTGATGGGCCACAAAGACTATTAAGCACACCGTCCAGGTTTTTGCTTTTAGTTAGGCTGTATTAGATCTTGTTAATGCTGGTGGAACAGCGTGAAGTTTATCATTCGGAGAAGCTATCAAGGCATTTGCAAAAACAACATCGTGTTTGCATTTTGTTGAAACCTTCTGCTCGTACTGGCCTACAATTGTGGGATGCTGATTCGTTTAGGGTAACACAAGAAGTTTATACCCGCATACGCTCGGTGAATATAAAAGTCGAAGACGGCTGGGATGGTTATAAGACGGGTTTTCCTCGACCAACATAGTCTGGACTTTAATATTGTTGTGGCTGAGCCGAGAAAATCATCTTGTTGTTGATCGTTAATTGTTTGACTTTTATAATTTTTACTGCATACATTTACTAACAATTTTGATATTACACTATTATTCTTAGATAGTTTGCACGTGTAATAATTCGGTTATGTTCATTTATTTAATACGTTCTTAAAGGGCCTAAAATAATTTAGTAATCGCTTGTTTTTTTTTTTATTCTTTATTTTACAATTTTATTGATCTCTTTATTAAAATTAAGTTTTCTTTATTTTGTAGTCAAATAGTATATTATATAGTGTATGATATAGATATTGTCTCTTTATTTTAAATTAGTTTTCTTTATTTTGTAGTCAAAAATATATATATATATGTATATATATATATATATACATATATATATATATACATATACATACATACGAATATAAGAAAAAGAAAATGCAGATTTTTAATATTTTTAATTAGAATTCAGTTACTGATACAAATAAAAAGTACATTATGTTTTATATTTAATGAAAAATACCAATGATTATATCTACCTAAAATCGTTTTTTTAAATACAAAAATATACATTAAAGAAAATTCAAATTTTAATAATTGTTGCATGATGTTATTATTTTAGTGTAAAAATCGCTTTGAATTACAATGAGAAATGATTTTTAAATTTTTGTTTACATACCGTCTACACATAGAAATAATATGTGAGATAACACTAACTAGTAGTCTTCACGTAACATAAAACATTTAGCAATAACATCATGTTACTGTTTGATATTAATTTTTTCGATTTTTAAACACGGTTGTTAAAGCCATTTTGAGCGCCGTCCACACACGCTTTTTTCATGTTCGAGCAATGAACAAAATATTGTGCGCACATGCATTTGGATAGTGTGGACCCTGCATGTTTCGTTTTGTTCTTGTTCGCACAATTGTTCGAGCAGCAATGTCTGCCATCAAACGTCATTTTGTATGCGGAAGAAGAGGCGCTGAATGAAAAAGTATGGACGTGACACTGTCGGCAAACGAAAAATTATGATTTGTTCGACAAATGAAGAATTGCCATTAAATAAAACAATTTTACAAAAAAGCATCGTTATTAAGTATTTTTCAAAATACACATGCACACACAAACAAACTTTTGTATACGTGTATTTTTTTTTTACTGTAAATCTTATAAGATAGTTGTGTAGAGAAATCTTATCACAACAGTCTTTTAATATTTCTCATAATACTAATATATTAGTCTACACGTGGGATAATTCTCTCAGAGAGAAAATTTGACACTCTCTGTTAAATATTGTGGTATGAAAAACTCTGGAGACGCTATGTTAAAAAACTGATGACCTAACATTTTATACTTTGCTAAGAAACGTTTAAAAAGTAGGCCCAAATTTGAGAACCAATGAATGAAAACATGAAAATAAATAGTTATGCTCACCTTTCAGCCGGCTAACAGCCGATTTCGAGCTGCAATCAAAAATTTTTAGAAAGCCGCCGCCGTTAAAATTCTTCGGCGCAGATTTCTGAGAAGACGTTTGTGCAAAAAATCTGTAAAGTGAAAAAGAAAAAAGAGAAATTTTACAGTTCACATGAAAACGTATTACATTTTCCTAAAAAAATGTTAAAATATTAAAAGAATTAACTAATCAAAATAAAGATATTCGATTTTCAAAACTAAAATCTACAAAATTTAAACGAAGTCCGTGCAAAGCATAACAAATAAACGAAGGTGCATTAAGTGCAGAAAAGAAAAAAATCAATTCATGAACCAAAGACTTGTCGACATCATCAGAGCTGGTTTATGCTTAAACGCTCATAGATTATTTCTTCGTGTAATAATTCAAATAAATACCTTAAAAGAGAAACAAAGAAAAAATTAAATTTAGACAAGTGGAAAACCACTTAAAAAATTAATAATTAAAATTAATAAAAAATAAAGATTTAAAAGACATAAAAAAAAAACAAACATGGCCCTTAAAAAAGTTAAAGGGAATTTTGAGCGTATGTTTGATAAAAATTTAACAGATTTAGTACGAGGTATACGCAATAATAAGGATAACGAGGTGAGTTCAAATGCAAAAACAACATGAAATAAATAGTTAATAACCTTAATAAGATGTTAACATAAAATGGCTAATTAATATTTTCTTAACCATCGCTCCCACCAACAACACACTTGTTTATCTAAATCTTTAAACGTATTTGTTTAATGTTTGGTTGTTAGTTGAAGTTAACAAAAGTAGGAGGGGTATTTTAAAATCTAATGATGTTGGTTATCATTTTTACTTTTTACTGTAAAGTGTACCCCACATTCAAGTCTACGTTTTAAAATTTAATTTACTAAATATAAACAGCTGTTCCATTACTCATAGCTTGTTTGTAACACTGGTATTTCTACTCTTCCTTTGGTAGTAGTAAATTCCGGCATTTTTTTGTACATACATATATTCCTAACATTTTTAATGTACTTTTTTCTAGCCGTTTAAGCATTTATGCTGCCTTATCATAAATTTCCACTTGGCTTAACATTGTTCTTATTTTTCTTATTTCTTATATGTTTTTTTATATGTATGGTTTTTATTTTACTTTGCTAGTCTTGTGTGCTCACTGCCTCCTTTGTGTATGTTTTGTCATTCAGATAATTCACCTTATTTAATGAATTTCTTATCATTTACAGTATTTTTTTAATTTGTGCTAAATGCATAGTCGCCTAAATATATTTCTAATGGGTGAAGTGTAAAATTTCAGCTTCTTTCTCAATCATATTGTTTAAAAAAATCAATTAATTTGAATACAAGTAATATATAAAACAAACTAACCTTATTATGAGTTTGAATAGTACTCAAGAGAAGATGTTTAAGTTGTACTGGTGACATCAGAAATGTTTTTAGATTCATATTTCCATTCTATGGATTCATATGTTGAAAATTTTACTATTACTTAACGTACAACTAAATGCAAATTGTATGTATAAATTTTAGAGTATCCATGTCACTCGACTTTTTATTGTTCGAATAATCAAATAACTCGAAAATACAGGGTGGTTATTGTGTAATTTGCTTCGAATTAAAAATCTTTCGAACATCAAAGTTTTTCAAATACAATTTCGAAAGATTATCTTTTCGAATCGAATTACACAATAAACTACCAGTTTTTAAATTAGTCGAGTGAATCCCGACTAAATTATAATTTTCAATATTTTATTACAAAAGAAGCTTTTCAAAATCATATTTTTTGCAAATTCGAATCTTTAGGGAGTAAAAACGGGAAATATCGGTAAGCTTATAACTCGCAAACTAATAATGATACAAAAAATTTAATAGTTATCCTTATTTATTTAAAAAATAATTGGGCAGGTGTCTGGTACTTTTTGGAAGATTGAGCGTTTTAAGGAGAAAAGGGGTAAAAACTGTAATTTGGTACTTTTTTGGCACTATATGAATCTTTGAAACCAATGAACATACAGATAAAATTTATGTCGCATTCATAAATTATCGAAAAAAATTAGAAATACTAATTCGGTACTTTTTAGAAATTCAAACGTTTTAAGGGTAAAAATCCTATTTTTGGTACTTTTTTCATAAAACATTTTTTTATATTTATTGAAATATTTATATAAGGATTTTAATATGGGATTCTACTACATTACATTTTATTCAAACTTAATAATGAATTTTCAATTTGACATCGCATAAATTTCGTTTTGAGGAAGTCTAGGTAGACATACTTAAAGTCCAATCATCACGAAGGATGTACTATAAATCTTTTAACATATAATGAGTTCTAAATATGTTAGAATTTGTTTCAGGACTAAAAATCAAGGGATATTTGAACATTATAGCGATATCGTGCATTAGGTAATGTCATATCATTGCGAAAAAAAAAATATTTTTTAAGCTGTTGATTCCATCTCACTAACGATCGAAAGTGGTTGCGTTTCGATAATAATTCCAAAAATATCAATCTCTATTGAAAAATTTCCAAAATGGTTCAAAAAAATATCAAAATTTAATGTAATTGGAATTAATTGCTAATATTTATATTATTTGTAGATTTTATGTATCTTAGACAATATACAACGATAGAAAATCATGTCTTTTAATAACACTATAGTTTCCAACCATTTCCAATCAAAATTTTTATTACAAATTTTGAAAATCATGTTTATTTGTTTAGAGTTGCATTTTTTTGCTCGCTCACATTTTCAACTGCTTTTACTAAACGTTCAATAATTTTCGTTACGCACAAAAATATTCAACAAAATTATATGCAACAGGTATCTATTACCACAAATAATAAAATCACAATAGTACTGTTACATTAGGACTTGCTATAAGCAAAATATATGTGAACAAGGATCATATCACATAGCGTTGTATGTCAGTTAGACTGTGAAGGAATTATGGAAACGTATTTATTTGTTTCAAAGTTACTGCATATTGAAACTGACAAAAAACACTTCGGACCACCTTTTATTAAAAAATATCGAAAAATGCACAAATTTCCAAAGTATAGAACAAAATGAAACTACGTCATACATATATTTTTCCAAAAATCTTGTTCCGATTGTGTTAAAAATGCATTTAAGTTAGTTTGAAAATGCATGTAAAACAAAAATGATGAGAGTACACATGCACCTGTTAAACATTTTTAAACGAGTTTGTAATAAAGTTCATTAATTAGTTTGTTACCCTTCGCTTTAAAAAGTACACGCATTTTTTTTACACTAACATTAATAAATCATATTAAAACTTGTAACTTTTTTATACATCTAGGTATAATAAAAATTAATTTTAAAAATTTTCAGGCAAAATATATATCTCAATGCATTGAAGAAATAAAACAGGAATTACGTCAGGACAATATAAATGTAAAGTGTAATGCTGTGGCCAAATTAACGTATGTAAGTAAACTAAACTAAGACCTACCTTATATAAATATTCATATGGTTGTTCCCGTTTTTGAAAAGAAATATTGATGAAATATTGATGTTCCCATCTCAAATCAAAATTTACGTCATTCTAAGATATTCTTCCCCGTGACACGATTTTTGTGGGGTGAATAAAAATACAAAAATATCCTTTTATCGGTTTTTTTATAATTGGGTGTAAAAAAATCAAATATCCAATTTTTTATGTTAATCTTGGGCGCAGTTCTGCATTCGTAGGCGAAAAGGGTAAAGAGAATATAAAAGTATTCCTCCACACTTTTTCTCGCTCTCTTATAAAATCAGTAAAGTAAATGTTTATTTGAGGTGAAAACATCGATACTTTTCATTTAGGGACTGCAATAATGTGTATGTAAGTTATGTAGAACAAAAAATTTAAAAAAGAATGAGAAAAAACTACACCACAACCAATTAAATTCATAAATGGCAAGTTGTATACATCAAAGAATTTACAAAAGACTTAAAGTGGTCTTAAGAATTCAGACACTTACAAAGTCACTAGAAAAACTAAGAGCCTGAAAGTGTCTCTGTAGATTTAAGGCAGCATCATAACTATAGTCAATCATAATAATGAGGAAAATTTTATACTAATAATTTTACTATTAATTTATCATATTTTTCTACTTATTTCTTCCAATAAAAATAAAACACAATAGATTCAAATGTTAGGTTATGATATTTCATGGGCTGGCTTTAATATTATAGAAGTAATGAGCTCTTCCCGATTTACTTGCAAACGGATAGGGTATTTGGCTGCCAGTCAGTGTTTTCATCCTGATAGTGAGGTAATGTGTGTAACAAAATGTGAAATTTATCATTAGTTAATTTTTGTTTGCGTTTTTATATTTATAGCTACTGATGTTAACTACCAATATGATACGTAAAGATTTAAATTCACAAAATCAATATGATGCTGGTGTGGCTTTAAGTGGTCTTAGTTGTTTTATATCACCCGATTTATCAAGAGACTTGGCTAATGACATAATGACTTTGGTAAGTGAGACAATTGTTATTCTTCTTGACAATAGCTGTTTTTTAATTTAAATTTTAGATGAGTTCAACTAAACCTTATTTACGCATGAAAGCCGTCCTAATGATGTATAAAGTATTTCTACGTTATCCCGAAGCTTTAAAACCTGCATTTCCTAAACTAAAAGAGAAACTAGAAGATCCTGATCCAGGTTTTTTACAAAATTATTATAATATTATGACTATATGTTTTATATTAAAGTATCTTATTTCTTTACCTTCTCTATCTCTTTTGTAAAAAACCTTTTAGGTGTACAATCAGCTGCCGTAAATGTTGTTTGTGAATTAGCACGTAAGAATCCCAAAAATTATCTTCCTTTAGCTCCTGTATTTTTTAAGCTAATGACAACATCAACCAATAATTGGATGCTTATTAAAATTATTAAATTGGTGAGTTTATACATTTTCAGTTCTTTAACTTTTTGAAACACTATTAAATAAAATTTGATAAAAGGATAAAAAAATCAATTCCACACTTTTATTTAGTTTTTTGCTTTGGTTTTATTTCAATTTTTTTTTTTTATTAAAACAAACTCTTATTTTATATCCTTCCCATTTTTTCTTTTCCTTCCTCGAATTTGAAAACAAACAAACAAACAATACAAAAAAGTTTGCCAGCCTTACCACTATTGAACCAGCGTTGGGACGTAAATTAACTCAACCCTTGATTGAAATTATTTCCAGGTTTAAATATGTTTCTCTATAATTTATTACTTTTTCAAACACTTTTGTTTAATGTTTATTTTCATTTTTTATTTTTCTTTCTTTTCGGATTATGTGTCTTTCTTGAGATTGACTGTTTTTTAATATAATTTTTAATTTCTCAATTAGCTATAATTGTTTTGAGTTCGAGTTATATCCTCTCCCACCATGCCTTCACGTCAATTTATTTAATTTCATTTGGTTGTTTAATTAAATAAGCTTGTTTTGTAGTGAATATTTTTTCCATTAAGTTGTTACACAATTTTTATTTCCAAACACAAAACGTCTCAAAACATCCCAAAGGAATATAATACATTTATTGTATATTTAAACACCTAAAAAAGTAACACAAAGCTGAATGTAGCCTGACAAAATAACATTATCTACCACAAATTACTTTCTATTTAATAAAAAATTTCAAGGTATTTTCGTATTCATAAATAAATTATGAATTGTTTTTTGCCACTTTATTATGGAAATTAGAAAATGTTGCTATATAAAATTTTTAACTGAGGTGTCAACTGAAGAGCTAAGGATTTAGTTCTCTAAAACTTCAAAATAATATTAAATATAGCAAATGCTATTAAAATAGTTATGTCAATATAATTCTGTTTGTGAGAGTGAAAAAAGTGCACCTAAGAAAAGATGGATTTATTAAATAAAAGTCAACAAAAGCAACAATTAAAACAGTTTAGAATTTTATATTAAATATATTGCTATAAAAAATTAATAAAATAGGTGGTGGTAAACGCTGAATTTCTAGTATCCGTAATTTAACAATAAAAAAAAGAAGGACTTTCAGAATCTGTAAAAAAGATGTCACAGAAAAGTCCCGTTATTTAACTGCAGACAGGTGCGCAATTGACTTAATTAGCCCAATACGAAATGGCGAGACATTTTCTGTACAGATGTGTCCAAAGTAATTACTTTAGTATATATTGGATGCGTGGAACTAGAATATACCAAATAACAAATAATATGACCAACAGCTTTTCATATTATTGCTTATGGGCCATAGTTTGGATAAGAGGTAACATGGATACCGCAATGTATGTAGAAATATTAGGAACAGTCATGTTGTCTTATTCAGTGATGAATATGCTCCCCAAATTGATAATTTAATACGAATTTTCCCCTAAAAACACGCGCAATAACAAATAAAATTGATATCAGTCAGTGCACTCATCTTGAAAAAATTTTTGCATCAAGTGGTCAGGGTGTTATAAGCAGACTTAGTGACCGCCGTTGGCCGGCTGTTAAAGCGACAATTTCACATAATATTAATGAGTGTAAACAAAATTCTCCAAGAAAGTAATAACTTATAATAAATTTGTTCATAAGAGTACTGCATTACTTCTGAACAAATTATTCGAACATAAATGACTTTCTAGAAATTTTTCAATTGAAAAAAATAAAACTGAATATATTAAAAAATGAATATGTTGTATAGATGTTAATTTTTACGTCTTATAAAAATACAATGTAATAAAATATTCATATCACAAAAATCATATTTCTACTCTTTCTATTATCTTCCAACTCTATCTTTCTCCCTATCAAGTTCATATTTTATGCAATGGTTATCATCTAAAGAAAATAAAATAAATAAAAAATAAATACTACTAGAAAATAAGTTCATTTGTATATTTATTGTTGTATTATTTATTGAGCTTGTTTTATCATTTTTCTTCTTTTTTATCTCTTTTTGCATTTGCAGTTTGGCGCTTTAACTCCTTTAGAACCCCGGCTAGGAAAGAAATTAATAGAACCACTCACAAATCTTATACATAGGCAAGTTTATGTTTTTGTTCTCATACCAATTTCAATTCAATTCAAAACAATCAATTGCAAAATAAGTTTTCTTGGTTGTTTTTATAATTTTAAATGAGCGTATGTGTGTTTTTTATGTAATGCAATACATGTTCTTAAATATGCAATTATTATTATTATTATTTTTTAATTTAAATTTTATTTTAAGCAAAAGCCATTTATCACCTAAAATGCTTTACTACTAATTATATTTAATATTTATTTTTAATGGAGTTTTGTTAATTTTTTTTTAAAGTTGTTTTCTTTTTTTGTAGAAAAAAAAAAGAAATTAATGTATTTTCTACTCTATTTTTATTATTACAACAAATAGCACATCAGCAATGAGTTTATTATATGAATGTATAAATACTGTTATTGCTGTTTTAATCAGCATTAGTAGCGGTATGCCAAACCATAGTGCCTCTATACAACTTTGTGTACAAAAGTTACGTATATTAATTGAAGACTCTGATCAAAATTGTAAGTTTAAACGATCTTTTTAAATTATAATGTGGTTATTTAGTAAAATGTTTTTGTTTTGTTTTTTATATTAGTAAAATATTTGGGTCTTTTGGCCATGTCTAAGATATTAAAAACTCATCCTAAAAGTGTTCAAGCTCATAAAGATCTCATCTTAGCATGTTTGGATGACAAAGATGAATCGATACGTTTAAGGGCCTTAGATTTGCTTTATGGTATGGTCTCTAAGAAAAATTTAATGGAAATTGTTAAACGACTTTTGGGTCATATGGAAAGAGCTGAAGGTTCTGCCTATCGTGATGAGTTGTTATTCAAAGTTATAGAAATATGTTCACAAAGTTCATATTTATATGTTACCAACTTTGAGTGGTATTTAACGGTTCTGGTGGAATTGATACAACTAGAAGCAGGTTCAAAACATGGTAATAGAAGTGAATTAATTCAATAAAAAATAAACATCTTTTTAATAAAAAAACATTTTATTTTATTTTATAAAGGGCGTTTAATTGCTGAGCAGTTATTGGATGTTGCCATAAGAGTGCCTGTAGTACGTCAATTTGCTGTCAATGAAATGACTAATCTTTTGGATACATTTACTGTTTCCTCCCAAAGTAATTCTATGTATGAGGTTTTATACGCTGCCGCCTGGATAGTGGGAGAGTTTTCCAAGTAATTTGTTTTTAAAAATGAAATTATTTATGATATTAATTATATATCTTATGATTGTAAATAGCGAATTGGAAGATGCTGAACGAACTTTGAATATTTTATTAAGACCCCGTCAAATACCCGGCCACATACAAGGAGTTTTTGTGCAAAATGTTGTCAAATTGTTTACACGCTTGGCAACAACTTGTTTAGAAAATGAAGATCCCCATGGTTTGATACGAGTATGTTATATAGTTTGTTAACATAAAAATTTTCAATACAAGAAAATCTTATTTAAAACATAATTTCAGCTGTCTGATCATGTTTTGGAAAAACTACAAGATTTTAATAGTTCAACTGATATTGAAGTACAGGAACGTGCCAATTCTGCCTGCATACTCATTGAAATGTTAAGAGCTCAATTTAATGATACAGCCGCTGCAATAAGCAATTATAATATAGATTTTATTGGTACAGAAACATCTGACATCACACAAGATCAGCGTACGTCAATACCATCTTTGGCAATTGAAATTATACAAGAAATGGCTTTATTATTTGCCGGTGAACTTATACCAGTAGCGCCTAAAGCTCAACGTAAAGTTCCTTTGCCAGATGGTCTGGATTTAGATGAATGGATAAATCCACCACCAGAAGATGAGTCATCGTCATCATCAAATGATGAAAAAGAAGAATTGTTTGTTAGTTCTTCGGCCCATCATGACGAGGCAGCAGCCAGACGAAGAGCTAGTGAAGAATTAACACCAGAACAAATCGAACGCCAACGCATGCAACGCTTAATTGAACAATCCAATAACCCACATTATCTTAAATCTTCACCCTCAACGCCGGACGTTGCCTCTAAAGGAAGATACTTAAGTAGTAATAATTCCCAAAATAATGCCGAATACGATAATATTGATGAAATTCCCATAGCAGAGCTATCCTTGGATGTACCATTGAAAATTGGAGGTATGTGTTAAGGAAAGATTACATAAAAATTTTTTTTGAAACTATATCTGTTTAATATTTTAGTCACAAAACGTTCTGATCAATATCTTTTAAAAGAGAAAGCCAATGCTAAGGATAAGAAAAAACACAAGAAATCGAAAAAGAGCAAAAAATCAAAATCTAAAAGCACTTGCAACTCAACATCCGAATCAGAAGATGGTATATACCTATAATATAATATTCTTAAATTCTTAAAAAAAAAGTCATTAAATTTTTTTTTCTTTTATAGAACCCAAACCGTTACATATTGTTAATACTACCTTAGAAATGCCAGAAGGTGTATCATTATCAGATAACGATGATAAAGATGGTAAATTTGATCCAGATGATCCTCACAGAGCTTTAGATATAGAATTGGATATGTAAGTAACTAAATAGAATTCTATTTTTCAAAGATTTTTTTTATATTGAAAAATAAATTCCAGACCCGATTTAGAAGAACCCAAACCTCAAAGGTCTTCTAAGAAATATTTCAATGACTACGAGAAGACTGACAAAGAACACAAATCAAAATCGTCTTCTTCAACACATCAACATAAGAAAGAAAAGAAAAAAGATAAAGACAAGGATAAAGACAAAGACAAACATAAATACTCTTCGCATTCCCACAAAAAATCTACAAAATCGTCTTTGCATGACACTAATATTGGAGCAGTGAATAGTGCAAATTTACTAGGTACTTCCATAGAAGAAATACAAACTTCTTCGTACGTTAACGATCTAGAAAAACAAGATAAACCCACAAAATCGTCTCATAAATCTTCAAAAGAATTGAAAAATATACAAAACGTATTAGATGCTGATTATACGCATATCGCAAAAAAGAAAAAGGACAAAAAGGAAAAATCATCACATCATAAAGATAAGAAAAAATCACATAGCAAATCCGGCATTTCTAAGACTACAAATGATTATGAAGAAGCTTTGGGTA
Organism: Phormia regina; assembly: GCA_001735545.1. Classification (NCBI taxonomy): domain Eukaryota; kingdom Metazoa; phylum Arthropoda; class Insecta; order Diptera; family Calliphoridae; genus Phormia; species Phormia regina. The sequence goes on from MINK01173424.1 coordinate 23,669, forward strand.
TATCAACACCAAGTAAGGAAATTTTTTAATTTTATTTTTTATTTTTTGGCTAGAAACTACTTTTTTGAATTATTATCTCATTTATACTTTCACGATTTATAAAGAACAACGTATAAAATGTGTTAACCTTTGATTTGAAATCCAACTAATTTAATAATTTGTGTTTTCCTAAAATAATATTTAAATAATATTTTGTTATTACTAAACTTTGTGTTAAAGAGATTTGTATAAAAAAAAATCTATAAATGGTACTGTAACAAATTATGAACAATTATTTACAATTAATATATATATTATATAGTTTATAGTTGAATTAAAAAAGAATATATATAATTGATAAAATTAAAAATAAAACATATTTTATATATAATCATATTATTGTATAGTTGATATAAAATAATAAAAGAATTATTCTAAAAAGTAATATAAAATATATAGACACCTATAACTAACAATATAATTATGCAAACATATAACCTACTGATACATACAATATATCCATACATATATAATTATATATTATCCACAACATCAAAATAACAATTTACTAGAATTGGTCAAATACAATTTTCTATATTGTCAGTCTTAAAAACGTTTTATTTCAAAAAATTGGGATTTTAAAATCGGATTTTAAAATATTATTTTTAATATGTTGATTTTTTCTTGTGTTTAATCATCCATTAGTTTTTATATAAGTATAAAAATAAAAAAATATTAATAATGATCAAATTTATAAAATAAAAACAAACAAAAAATATATATTTAAAATAAAATATTATTTTTTTATGGGTTCGTCATTCCACATTCGTACTATATAAATATATTTTTAGTTGAAATTTTTTTATTTTCGTGTTTGGGTAAGTATATTCAGGTATAATAGATGAATATTGGCAAGAAACAATTTTCTAAAATTTAATTTCATTTTCTAAAATATAAAAAGGTATTGTATCTATGCTTTAATTACCATCACTTTACATTACATTACATTGCCTTAATAGTAGTTTTGATTAGATCAAGAAACAATTTACAGGTGTTCAAAAATACGAACTAAAGGAGTTTTTGAAATATTACGAAATAAATTCATTGAATGGTTTCGACCAATGAAAAGTATTCATTATGATATTAAAATCGAAACTGAAGCCAAGGAGAACTTGAAAGCCTTTTTTCTTTCGAAAATAATCTTGAAAATATAAATTAAAAATACCTTTTCCCAGCATTTTGTCGAACAGAAAAATGGTGTTGAGTCAAGGCTCAAGTAAGGAATTTATAAAAAAATAAAACTTTAAAAGATAAAATATCATGCCTGATTGTATGAGTTAGATATGAAATAATGAACACACTTTTCCAAGAGGCGAGTTCTTTTTAGTCATTCGTACCCAATTCTATTGAATTATGTTCAAAATTGTGACGTAATAGTTAGATTACTAGAATTAAATGAACAAACAGACATTGTAAAATCGACTCAGAAAATGATTAGTTAAGGATATGAAAGTCCCCGTAAGCAAAAATTAAATGAACTTTTACATACATTTATCAATATTTAAGTCTTAGCATTAGCTAATTTAACCTTTTGGGAACTAAATGCATAAAATGGACCCTGTAGCTCTTAATGACTTAATTAAGTGTTTTTCAACAATATAAGAATAGACCATTTTAATGCTACATTACAGCAGATATTACTGAATTTTGTGCTTACTAGCAATATATATATTGCTTGTAAGATACCAGCTGCTTCGGCAGTAAAAATAGATGCTATGTCTGAAAGAGTTTTTGCAGAATGTATATTACCATTATTGTTAACTACAGCATAAGCAGTAGTAAAGTTGTCTTTCGAGGCATCAGTAAAAAATATTGCCATTCAGTTTGGTTGTACGTTGATATAAATTGATAAAAAACATTGTTTGTGGTGTTTTGTTTTTTATATCTTGAAAATGATATATCACATAAGTTGTTGACGTATTTATAAGTTGGATGTTTTATATTAAATGAAGTAAGTTTTTGTTTATAATTTAATACATTTTTGTATATACTTTCGTGAATAATTGATAGGAGTTTTGGGTTTTTTTTCGATGATAAAACATGTTTTACATCATTATCTATTATTGAATTGTTTTGAGACAGTATCTTAGGGAGTAATCGGTTTTTTTTCTTCCAAAATTTTTTGTTCCATCGACGG
>MINK01173425.1:0-18874 GCA_001735545.1 Phormia regina
TACAATCACTGAATAGTTGTGGTGATCATGGTGTGACCATGTTTTTTTTTCTGCGTGTGAGCACAATGGGACCAAATGCAAAATAAATGTTAATTAGCCTATATCTCCAAAACCATTAAACCGATTTAAATGCAATTTGGAACATCGTTAGATGAGGATATAGGCTTTTAGGATATTGTTGTCTGTAATGTGTGGGTACAAAACGGATGATGCTACAGTAGGACAAACTTTGGGTGGGAAATTTTGAGGATGAAATACATATTGGCACTTATAACTTGAGTAAATATTAACCGATTTTTAATATATGTACACTTTTTAATTCTCCTAAGTAAAGAAAAGAAACTTGCTGACTGTGTTAAATTATCTCTTATGGTTTAAAGGATATTTGACGTCAAAAATAAAAATTTCTTATTTGTGGCTTTGAATTCTTTTCGCTTATGCCCCTTAACTTTTTAAATAAAATTTTATAAAAATATGTTGCAATTCTTTAAAATTTTCTATAATTGATATAAAGATAGGGCCCCAAAAAACTTCATAGTGTAATTTTGAAAAGTTCTGAACGATCACCCTACATCCAGCAGTGGTAAAAAAAATTATTAATTTTTTATGAAAAGTTCAACTTGTTGAGTTTGTTATCTTGCCTTTTGAAATATATAACGAAAAAATCTTTGAAATCCGACTCTATTCATGGATTCTACCTTTATGTGTTATTTTACCTGGGAATTTTTTTGGAAATAATTCTGTACTTTAAAACTGCTGTATGCATTTGAATGAAATTTCACATGGACAATCCTGAGGTGTACGGCAATTGATTTGGATTTTTCCTTAAATTGATCAGGACAGGTTCGTAGCGGGTCTGGGGCACGAAGGTTGGACCTTCTAGTTGGTCACCTCATACCTCATACTTTTGAAAAAAATCGCCAAAATTTCATTTATGATTTGATTGAAAAAATTATTGCACACAGATAGTCCTTATAATTTTCTACAAAAAATATACTTTTACTTTTAGAGATATTTAGACCAAGGTAAATTTTTTACATGTTTTTTTTTTATTTTTTAATTTGGCGGGTGCAATTTGTGTCCTAAAGTTTTTCTAAAATATTCTCTGGATTCTATACAAAATACTAAATAACTTTTGCGCAACGACAATATACCTATGTGGTTTAGATAAAAAGTTATATTATTTTAAATTAGAGAATTTGAAAAAAATATGATTTTTTCAAAAAGTTGTTAATATTTTTCACTTTAAAATCCATTATTTTCATCTAGACCATACTTTCTCTTTCATGTTTTAAAAGAATGCTTAATATAAATGCATGTAAAACAAATCGGAGGGCAATTGGGGTAACAGTCTCCCCACTAGCCCTATCAGAATTTCGTTAATTTTAATTTTTACGTTTTTTATTGTTTGTGGAGCGAAAAAATGTCAAAGCTGATATTAAAATAACACTACCTTAGAAAGTTAGCTCCATATGATGACTAAACACACAAACAATTTTGAATATGCCACGCCTTTTGTAACGCCAGGATGACCATTTTACTGAAAAAAGTCAATTTTTGAAGTAAGCTTTCCCCGAACAGGAATTTTGGGTATTTCGATGTAAAAAATGGGAATATATTTATACTATTCTTTTCGAAATAAGCTTTTTTATATAATACTAAAATTTCAAAATGATACCTTTATTAATAAAGATTTTATAAAAATTCTAATATTAATTTTTCTTTGAAAAATAACACTAAATACAAAATTTTTTCGTTTTTTGATAATTTTAGGGAAAAAACTTAGTTTGAATAGTTTGCTATTTATATATTATTATTTCTCAAGTAATAACCTTTTCAACGATACCAAATACTCGAATAACTAAATAACACCAACGTTTAAAAACTAACCGAAACTTTACCCCCTGCAGCAAAATTTGCACATTTTCCTTAATTTCTATAGTAAATGTTTTCCATATACAGTTTCAACGTCTTTTTTTGTTTTTTTTTTTAATAATTCTATGTAACTTTTGAACCGATAAATATATTTCAATGAAATTTCACACAGTTATTACTGAGGTAGCTATTTTTTATTTTGGGGAGCACAAGTTTCTAGTTGGTCTTGAGGCAGATGGAAGGTCTTCGGAAATGGATCACCTCACATATCATATAAAAAATAATTGAAAGGGTTTACTGTTTTCGTTAGGAATTTTGTATTGATTCTTAAGAATATTTTACAAAAAAATTTTAGGACACAAAATGCACCCACCAAGTTAAAACAAAAAATTACTAAAAAAACATATCCAAAAATGGGTCAAAATTTTACTTTGGTCCAAATATCTCTAAAAGTAAAAGAGATAACCCACACATGTAAGCGTATTTTTTGTAGAGAATTATAAGGACTATCTTTTTTTAATCAAATCATAAATGAAATTTTGACGATTTTTTTTTAAAATATTCATACCCGAGGTGACCAACTTTGGAGGTCCCCCAGACCCGCTGCGAATCTGTGCTCCTCCAAGTCAATTGCCATACACCTCAAAATTGCTCAGATGAAATTTCTTTCAAATACACCCAACAATTCTAAAATTATAGAATTATTACCAAAAGATTCCGTTTAGGAACCACTGTGCTCTGTAGCATAATAAAGCAAAGGGTTTGTTACATCAGCAATTTAAAAGAATAAAATCATTATGAAAAAGATTTTAGAAAAGCAAATTTTTTTTGTCATAAAGTACAATTACAATTCTAAGTTCATATTAAATATTAAAAAAATATAGAAAATTTTATATCTTTCTAATAAAATCCCATACTGAAATTTTATATATAAATTCAATTCTTTTTAATCTCTGCATAAAATTTGTTTATTTTTAATTTACAAGTATTTTTCTTAGGAAGACTTAGGCAAAAAAAATCCCTGCCTTTCAATTGAAAAATATCATAGAGCGAGACATATTAACTATAATAAAAAAAATCAAATAAGAAAATTGACGTCAGTAAATTTTTTTTAAGTGATATTAACAACAACAATATTTTTTTCCTATATTATAAGATAATGACGATAGTTAAGCCTGTTAATGATGTTCAGTTGCTCTTACAATCACACCTTTGTTTTTGTTTAGATATAAAATGTGACTATTTTTATTGTTGTTCTTGCTGTCATTTGTTGTTGTGAAAATAAACTCATTAAAACTTGGGATTTTTTTGTAGCGACATTTTATTCTAATCACAAACTCTTGCCAAAATCGTTAACCGTTAATGAATTTATTTCTATGAAATAATACTAAACCTTTATATAAAAGTATTAGTAAATATTTAATAAGAAATTTTCTTTTCGATTGTCTTTTTATCTATCACTTATAATAAAATAATTAAGCGCCAGTGATTCACACTCACGCGACCAGTTGCTAATGTTTAAATGAAAAACCCACTGTAATGTACCTTTTCTTTTTTTCAATAATATATTAAGTAATTTTTATTAATAATAAACAATTCATTAACTTGCATTATAAATAAATTTATTTTTAAATTTAATTTATCTATAATTTTCAAATAAAGTTTTTTAATAATATATTGGACGCCACCTGTTTTGTAAATAATTAAAAAAAAAGTAAAAATTAGTTTGATAAAGATTTTTTAATAGAAATAAAAATTTAGGTTTATTGGTCACGATAAATCGAATGTGATAAACTTTTATGACTAAAAAAATATATAGAAAAATATTACTGAGTGTTTAAGCATTTTTGATAAATTTATTTCTTATTTAAAATTTAATAAAACATTTAAAAAAATAAGTCTTATTGTAATATTTCAATAGATAACTTTAAATTTTCGTAAACTTCAACTGACAATCTCTCTCTCGTTATAAGAGAAATTGCCTCTGAGAGAGTATCTTATTATATACAATTAATATCAATCATACGCTATGATAAGTTCTAAGGAACAAATAGTAGGACTTGAATGATTTGAATGTGTTAAGATCGAATATTCTTTCAGTCTTTTCCTGTAGTATATTTCTTCATTACTCGAGATTGACATAAAGGAAACACGAAATTGCGCCAAATTTTAAAGTTAGTTTGAAAGGAGCAATATACCCGCTATTTTGTTACCGTATATCTATTTTTTAATAAATACTCTTAACTCAAATTTAGTTTTATTAAGTTATATTTTCATGACTTAGGCGCGGATCCACGGGAAGGGAAAAATGGAAATTTTCCTCCCCAAAATGGAATTGCTTAATGCATGATTTCTATTAAATGATAAATTTAAGGAAAAAGTTGAGAAAATCATTCTATTTTCCTCCCCCAAATTACTGACTCTCTAATATATAGATAGCAATTAAGCCGATCATGCAGTACTCCAACATGCCCCAAATAAAAACGGTACCTTTTTAATTTAGAAAAAAAAAATAACTCCAAAACTGAAAAAAACATAAAATTTAACAATGATTCCTTACTCCCGTGAATAGTTATAATATTGTTGTTGTTAGAAGAACAAGAAAAGTTCCAAAAATTCCCCCTCCTGAATTCCTCCAACATAACTCATCAATAAGAAAAAACTAAATGAAAAATGAAGAAAACACTCCTACAATTAAACTATGACTGCTAACTCTCTATTGTTGTCAGAAGAACAAAGAAGTAACAAAAATTCCTCCTCTTTAATTCATTCCAACATATGGTCCTTCTTTTAATTTCATCTTTCTAAGTTCAATATTTTATGAAAATTTTAAAATTTCAAAAAGCACATAAGAAAAATCCAAAAGGTACCACAAATCTTTTTTAGATTCTCATTCATTTAAGATCATATATTTAAAATTTCAAAGTAGTACGTTCAATATTGTAGAAAATTCAAAAAGTACCATTAAAACAATAAAAAAGGTATCACAAAGGTAACTCACATAGGATCATATATCTTTAAAAATCATATTCATATTTTAGAAAATTCACAAATCAACATTAACAGAACGAAAAAGTACCATAAATCCTCCTTCCGGGTTCTCATTTGCTTAGGACAATATAGTTTAAATATCATATTTGTATAATCAATATTATAGAAAATTCAAAAAGTACCATTTAAACAATAGAAAAGAAGCACAAATTTCTTCCTCTTGAATTCTTAACCACATAGGGCCCTGTATCTTTAATTTCATATTTTTATGATCAATATTGTTAAAAATTCAAAAAAGTACCATTTGAGTAATAAAAAAGTAGTACTAAGTGCTTTGTTATACACTTAGGATTAGAAGCAGAATGAAAAAAATACCATAAAAGTTCACCATTTTTCAATTCTTAACCACATAGGGCCCTGTATCTTTATTTATATATTTTTAGGTTCAATATTGTTGAAAATTCAAAAAGTACCATTAGAATAATAAAAGGTAGCATAAAGTACGCTGTTTTGGATTCTCACCCGCTTAGGATCAGAAGGAAAATGTATCATAAAATTCCGCCTTTTCAATTCTTAACAACATAGGAACCTCTTCTAGCCTAGTAGCATGGCTAAATATTGTTGAAAATTCAAAAAAAGTACCATTAGAATAATAAAAAAAATGTAGCACAAAGTTCCCTGTTAAAAGTTCTCATTCACTTAGGATAAGAAACAGAATGAAAAAGTATCATAAAGTTTCCCCTTTTCAATTATTAACCACATAGGGCCATGTGTCTCAATTTCAATATTACTATCGAAAATTCTTTATTAGAAGTATGAAAAAGTACTACAAAATCCCCTGTTATGGATTTCCATTCACATAAAATCATATACATTAAATTTCATGTTCCTAGGTTCAATATTATTGAAACGAAAAAAGTACCAGAATCCCTTTTTATGAATTATCACTCACTAAGGACAACATGTGCTTCAGATCATGTTTCTAAGTTTCATATAATAAAAAATGAAGTACTTACTTTGAATAATTTAATATCCCGTTTTTTTACCCCTCCTGGTAGTTTTTATTTCCTCTGGATATAAATAAAATTCCATTTCAATGAATTTTTAAATTATACTAATTTAATGTTAAAATATTAAAGAAAAAAATATATCATGGAAAAAGTACCAAAAACACGTTATCCTTTAAACGTTCGAATTTTAAAAAAGTACCAAAGTCTAGAAATAAAATATGCATCAAATTAGTATCTAATATACGGCAATTTTCGATAAGGTACTAAATTGATGCACATTTTATTTCTATACTTACTAGATTAAAAGATTGATAGGGTGCTATAAAAAAGTACCATAATGCTGTATTTATCCGTTTTTTTCCCTAAAAGAGGCGAATTTCAAAAAAGTACCAGACACCTATCCGTTTTGGTTGTGCTTAAGATCATGTTTCTAAGTTTCATATAATAAAGAATAAATTAATTAATTTAATTAAAATTAAACATACCTATATTATCCCTTTTTTGGTACTTTTTATTCCCTCTGGTTTGCAAAAGAAATCGATTACCATGAATTTCTAAATTATACTAATTAAATGTTAAAATATTCAGATGCTGGTGTCAGTAAGAAGAAAAAAATATGTATTATCAAAAAAGTACCAATGTCAGAAAAGAGTTTTATTTCTTAAATGTGAGAATTTACAAAAACTGACAAACTTATATTCGGCAATTTTCAAAAAGTACTAATTTGATACATATTTTATTTATTTTTTACTTGCTGGATTAAAAGATTGATAGGGTGCTAAGAAAAAGTAACATAATATAGTTTTTACCCGTTTTGTCCCCAAATAGAGGCGAATTTCAAAAAAAGTATCACACACCTTTCCGATTACTTTTTAAATTATTCAAATTTTTTGAATAATTTATTAATTGAGGAGATCTAAGATCTAAGATTATAACTTTTTTTAACCCATTTTAACCCCAAAAACATTAAAATTTCCCAAAAATCCCGTATTATTGGATATATTTGATACCAGATTAATGCACAGTGGATAGAATCGAACAATTTTGGAATGAAAACTGTAATTACGGATCGGCTAGTTGGATTTGCCTGAATTTGGTCTAGGCGTAGCAGTGGAATGTAGTATGTTAAATTTGGAAGGGGGAACCAACAGACCCCTCAGGAGCGGTGTTAAAGGGGCTGAAAGTTTGGTACCCCTGATATAAAAATTGTTTTTTTTTTTCTCAAAATAAATCAGTAACTTCTGATCGGCTAAATAGATTTGTATTAAATTTAGTATAGATATAGAGTGTACAATGTTAAGTTTTGAAGGAGGGCCGAACACACCCCTCAGGGGCGGAGCAGCATGGGCTTAAAGTAAGATAACTCTGATGTACAAATATTTTAATCCCTTGCTTAATTTTTGTTCCCTGGTATTTTATTTATTAATAAGACCTATGAAAAACATGCTTGCATATCTTATTTATCTCCTAAAGTTTTCGAGATATTTGCGTTTGAATTTTTAAGTACGTTAATTTGTCATGTTCTTGGTCTAATTTTGTTAATATATATCCTAGTATTTCCGACTGATCTTATTAGTTTTTCTTTTAAAGAACAAAATTATCTATTGAATAAAAGTAATTTAAAGTCCAAAAATAAACTATTATGAATTTGAAACTTGCAAAAATAATGACCTTTTTTGATTTTTTTCGTTAAAAAAAGAATTTACACTCTTTTCTTTTCCCTAAAATAAAATTTTCTTTTGTAACATATAATAATTTTAAGTTTTTCTGAAAGGTATCTTTACAGAGATGACTTTAAAATAAAAAATAAGTTTAAAAGCTCAAGTGGTCCAAGTACACATCCTCCCGAATTTGACCTATTTTAAATGAAAGTTTTGACTTTAGACAATATTTTCTAAAATCCCAAAGTTAGAATAGGCATACGGAATGCATTTTACGAATCTATAATATGTTGTTAAAAGTTTTGAATCAATATCTACGGGACTTCCGAAAAATGTGGATTTTATAGCCGAGAATGTTATCCCCATTCTGGGATTATCGTTGTTTTTTGGGGAAACTGAGGGATTATTTTTACAACAATCTTAAAGTTTTTTTCACTGCCTCATTAAAGTACATTAAAGTCTATATTCACCCAAAACTTCGCCAAGATATGATTTTATTACAGATAATATATCGAAGAATTTCATTATCTGTTACAGAACTGCCATTAAAGTTTTAAAAGCCACAGAAAATTTTTCTGTAAATTTATAGTGAATTATTTTTTTTGCTTATTTTATGTCTTATTCACATTCACAATAGTACAATGTTATTGGAATTTGCCGAGACCTATTAAACTTTATATAATATTTTAGAACTATATATGTTGGTTCAAATATTATAAGTAAAATTAATTTACTTAAGTCACATATCAAAGGCTGCTTATTAATTACCACTTTTTTTATAATGCGTGGCAATTTAACTAATAAATATTTTTTTTTTCAATTAAGAGCAAACTTGAATAGTATCTTTTCGGTTTTTTTTTTTATTTCATGCCACTTATAGAAACACTTTTTTTTTCTGGCAAACATTTCCCTGACCTATTTAAGTTTTTATCATCATAATTAAAAGTGAACAAAACTTATCAATACTATAAATTTCCTATTCATATCAATAGCCTTTTTTTAACATGAACTCTTTTTTTAAATGAGTTACCAACCAATCGTACCATTTATTAGAAATTTTCCAAATTTCTTTAACGTATAACCATATCTGGTTTTAACAGGTTTAACTCCTCAAAATTTTATACAGAAAACGATGACAGATGTTTTTTTACTATTTTAATCAAAATTTGCATGCCTGTGACTAATGTATGCAGGCGCGGATCCATGGGGAGGGAAATGGGAAATTTCCCTCCCTAAAATGAAAAATCTTAATACAAAATTTGTATTAAATTAAAAAATTTAAGGAAATAGTTGTGAAAATCATTCTATTTTCCTCCCCCAAAAGTATAAACTAGATCCGCGCCTGAATGTATGTATATATATTTTTTTAATTTAAAATTTCTAACGTTTTAAGACAACAACAAAAAAACAAATTTAGCAACTTATGTCATTTGCTTTTTAAGCAAAATTTCTATCAAGGTAGTAGTAGCAATAAAACACATTTAATGTAGGAAAAGAAATATATATTGATAATAAACCTAAAATATTTTATCTAGAGTGTTTTTTTATCAACCGTGTGCATACTTATAATTATATATAGAAAATTATGTTATAATACCAGGTAACCTGCATAAAGTCATAGAAGTTACATTTTTAGATTTATAGGGAAAATAGGAAGACAGATAAAATGGTTGTATTATATACAAAAGAGTGATTCCTTGCCAAAACGGACAATTATCCGATTTCAATGAAATTCGCCAAAAGCATTGACCTTTGCAAGTGTTTCCGAACCATTTTTAGACCCATCCTAATAACTTTTAATATATACATGATAGATCTTTAGTTGTTGTTGCATATTAAAAATAAAGATATTACCTTCAAAACGATATATACATAGTTTTTTACATCAAAAGTGCAAAGGTCAAAGTTGTAGATAAACAATTTAAATTCAAAAACCGTTATATTTAATTCTTAAAATATTATATATTGTTGATATAAGTTTTCTCCATATGGATTTAAAATTTCAAGTTGGAGCCATATTTAGTTTAGGAGTTATGGACAAAAATAAAATCTAAATAAAGTTGAAAGGTCGAAAGACCTTTGAACTTTCGAAGTATATAAATATTTTACTTGTCTTATTAGAGCCCATGAAATTTTCTATTAAATGAAATATATATAAGAATTGTACAATCAATACTTTTGAAGTTATGAGCAATAAAGTGTGATTACATTTAGAAAAAAATTCAACCGCTTTTTGATTTTTATACGGTCTTTTTTAGGACCGAGAGGATTCCTTACATAACAAAATATTAGTTTAGGTCACATTTGCAATAATTAACATCTGTAGAGAATTTAATTGAAATCGATATCAATGGGGACAAACGTAACAATTTTGTTAAAAAGAAAATTATTTGAGAACATAAAAAAATACAAAAAACAAAATTTATATAATTTGGATAGGGCTTGTAAGCAGACGTATGCCCCAAACTTCTCCGGATTTACGTTACAAAAATTTCCATTGAGATTTCTTTTTAAAACATTAAAAAAATAATGAATCCAGAACCAAAATCATATTCTATCAGTTAATAAATATTTCCACCATTTTAGGAAAAAGAAGCACATTTTTTTTAATTCCAGCTTCAGATTTATATAAACATTTTTAGGATTTTGCAATTAATATAACGAATATTTTAAACAAAATTTTAAGATCAATAATTAGCCCGCCAAGTTAATTGAACTAAAAGTTGAGGTTAAAATTTATTTCGACCCAAATATTTATTAAATTAAAAGAGAGATTTACAAGGACTATCTATATATAAAATAGCTTTCTGTCATATCATAAATGTACTCATACAAATCTCGAAAACACCTCAGCTCTGACCATGTGTAATTTTATTGAGTTGTCTCTAAAGGTTCAATAGTTACAGAGGCTTCCCTATTGACCTATTTTCTCAATTAAAAATTTAAATAAAATACAAAAAATAGAGGTACCCTATCCGTTCTTGTTTATTTGATGAACATATGATAAGAAAGTAGTTCCTACAAAAATTTTAAGTCTTTCCTCATAAAAGTTCTTTAAAGATCCATTAAGAAATATTGCCCTGCATAAGGGGTACTATTCTCCCCTGTCCTCTCCGTTCCATTTCACCTTGAATACCCACCCAAAGAAATAATTTTTTTTAAGTTGTTCTTTCAAAACATCTAGTAGCCTCTTTTATTTTCAAGGCCTCTATTTCATCACGAATACTCGCCGAAAGAATTAGAATTTTTTTAGTTGTCCTATCGAAAAATCAAGTAACTTTTTTTTTAATTTTCAAGACCTTTATGGTAACTCTATGACAATATCAAGAAAATTGATTAAATCTATACTTTTTTATTTGGGGGCTACTACTTCCTCTATTAATCCCCTTAAAAACTTTTAATACAAATTTTTGTCTATAACAGTTTTTGGAACTTTCACTAAATCAATACTTCAGATATACGAAAATGAACAATTTGCATATTCAAGGAAACTTTTTTTCCCCGGCCCTAAACGTCCAGTTTTTATTTTGTAAATGCAATACTGTAAAGAAAATAGTTTTCATAAAAATTTGAGGGCTTTCGCTGAAATAAATTTTTTGATATAATATTAATTGTATGGGGGGTACCAATGCCCTCGAATCTTATCCGCCCCGTTTTCATCTCAAAGTTATACCAACAAAATATTTTCACTTTTGCAGTAATATTTGTCAGGATTAGCGGATAACTAGTATTTACTTTGTATGGAAGACACAAATCCTCTCGGCCCTAACATAATGAGGAAAAAGTTCCCACAATATTTGAGGGCTCCCACCATAATAGTTCTTTAGATATACCTCTAAGGATATCTGCTTTGTGTGGGGGTACCATTACCCCCATGATGTACCTATCCTATTTTCATCAGAACTTATGAAGGTTTTTAAAAAAGTTATTATTAAAAAATTTTAACAACAGTTTTTCAGATATAAAATATTTTCGTTGTATGAAGGCTATCCTATCCCCTGGTCCTATCCGTGCCGTTTTCTTTTTAAGTTTGGTGATTGATGAGAAAATTATAACCGCAAAATTTTCAGACTTTTAATTTAACAGTATTTAAGTTATCTGTATTTTCTTTGTATGGGGGCTATTACTTCCCCTAAACCTGAGACGGATGTCCCATTTTTCTCAATTGATAAAAAAAAATATTTTTACAAAAATATTGGTATTTTATTTATAATAGTTTTTGAGTTATGTCATAATAAATATTTTCTATATATGGGGGATACTATTTCCCTCGCTCCTATCGAAAAATAAAGTAGTCTATTTCACTTTTGGTTGTTACAAAAATGTTACTGTGAAAATTTGCTGAAACTTTTACATATTCGAGGAAGACAACTTTGACAGTCTGTAGTTTACCCTGTGCTATCACAGGGTGACTACAAAAAGATTTTTCTGAAGCTTTATGTCCTCCTCTATAAGTCTACCATACATCTGAATTCGATCTGAGAGGATATAGATTTGTTTCCAAAAATGTTTATATTACTCCAATGCACAATGGGCAAAATTGAAAACTTTTAGAAATAAATCTGTAACTCCTGATTGGCTTCTTGGATTTTCATGAAATTTGGTATAAGCTTAGCCGAGTGTACAATGTTAAGTTTGAAAGCAGTATTCAACTGACCCTTCAGGAGCGGAGCTAAGTGGGCTCAAAGTAGAGAATCTCTGACATAAGAAAATTTTGATCCAACCAGCCGAATAGGAGTTGCGTATTTATTACCAAAAATAAAAATTTTTAGTAGAGGATTTTTTTAATTCGTTCATACCTATTAAAAATATTCCGTATATTCAAATACTTTCACCAAACATTTTCAAACCAATTAACTTAACAGAAGGTAGTAAATAAAATTTGTACAATTTGTATTATAAGTAACAACAATCACAATCTCCAAGTCACTTACACTCACCGGGCGCTGATAACATAAACAAAATTTCTTATCAAAGTTAACGTCTACAGAAACATTTTAAAATGTTTGACCCAATTTTGATAAGATTTCTTTTTTTTTTTTATTAAATATTTTATTACTTTTATATAATATGTTTATTATAATATATAGAAAAAAAAAAGAAAAGGGAAAATACTTAGAACTTTTAAACTCGTGCCAGTGAATATTCATTAAATGCACCAATGCAATTTATATTTATCAAGAAATTATAAAATCTAATTATTGCACACACGTTTAGTAATTAAAAAAGCAAATGCAGAGTCTGCATTAATTAATAATTTAAATTATTTAATTTATTTAGTTAGCAAATTTATATTTCCCAAGTTCATTGTTAACCTTAGTGACAATGATGTTGATAATGACAAACAATTAATCGCAACAAATTCAATGCACAAGTTCATGAAAACTTAACAAAAATGTATAAAATAATACAGTGATCTACTAAAGTATACCAACATCATATAAACTTTTACTGATAAACTAAACTTAAAGGTGACTTATAAACAAGAAATTTAAAACATATTTTTTTTTACTTAGAAAGATTAGAAATGAAATTAGCATTGATGTCATTCAAAAAGAGAAAAAATGCAAATCTCTTTAAAAGATAAGGTGGGTACATAAATGAAATGAAATGAAATAATTTTGTCTTGTCTATTAAGGAAACGATTTAAATTCATGTTCTAATTTTTGCGCCATTTTTTTTTTTTTTAGATTGAATAAAAATTTTGCTGCAAATGTTGTCATTGTTGTCATTTGAATAAAAAAGTTTAAAGTTCATCTGAATTAGTTCTTAATTGTGATTAAATTTTGTGTTTGAATTTTTGCATTAAAAGCAAACAATTAAAAACTTCCTGTTGATCAATGAGTGTCTTTGAAATGCCATATGTGCGCCATTGATGCGAGATAATAGCTTTAACCTTCAACTGCGTCCTGAAGCAAAAATTAAATATGGATAATAAACCTTTGTTTAAAGAAAAATTATTATATTTAAAGATTAATGTTTAAAGGTTATTGCGACTAAAATTGTTGAACCCTAGAAGTTCATAGCTTTAGAAAAAATATATAGGTATATGCGATATTTTTTTGGAGTTTAATCAATCAATTTTCAGATTTGGAAATAATTTATATAATATAAAAGGGTACACGTTACTGACTGACTGAGGACGTAAATTTGAAAACGTTAGGTAGATCTCTTTCGATATAGTATCCACTAAATAAGCGGATTTTGGGAATTCGAATGTTTAGGGGGTATAAACGAGTAAATCGATAAACTCTATAACTCACCAAACTAACAAATACAAAAGGTTGAATAATTGTCAATTATTCACTAAATCGTACAGCTACTTTTTTAAAAAAAATCTACCGTTTTAGGAAAAAACGGATAAACAACTGTATATTTGGTACTTTTTTTTGGCCACCATATGTGTTTTTGAAAACCAATGACACATACAGATAAAATTTATGTACATATCATAACTAATATAAAAAGAAAATTAGAAAAATATGCTACATTAGGCTAACTTTAACAAATTCAAAATATTAAGGAGTAAAACTCTAACCTATTTTTAGTACACTCCTCCATAAACATTTTTTTTTATATTATTGAAATATTTCATATGAAATATTTTATATATTGGGAATATCGCCTAAAATAGAAAATTTATTGAGTATGCAATAATTGATACTTAATAGCAAAGAAAAAAAGTACTAAAAGGGGGTACAGGCGCGGATTTAACATTTTTATTTAAAATTAAATAATAACATTTTCAATTTATATTAAACTTAGAAACATAAAATTAAGTAAAAGCAGTCCTAATGTGAAATTAAGAGTTGGAATTGGCGGTACTTAAAGATACATGGTCCTATGAGTAAGAATTCAAGAGAAGGAACTTTTTGGTTTCTTCTAATGGTAACTTTTTTGAATTTCTATAACATTGAACCTAGAAACATTACATGGTCCTATACGGGAAAAGAAATTCGCAATAAAGCGGTCCATTATGGTACTTTTTGTTCTCCTAATGGTACTTTTTTTTAGTCCATGAACATAGAAAAAATTAAATTAATAATATGTAGTTCCTAAATATTGAATGTGAATCCATAAAGAGAAGATCTTTATGGGTACCTTTTTCTTCTGATTGGTACTTTTTAATTGTTCTATAAATTTTTATTTAGAGAACATGTGTCCAAAATAATAAAAAATCCAGTGTGGTACTTTTTTCGTTCATATGATGGTTTTATTTATATTTTAAAGAATTTCGAAGTCAGTGACTCCCATGACAAAACGGATCTGTCATGTTGAAACATCCATAACTGAAGAAGAATTATTCCATAAAAAAAAATAATTTTAATTTATATATTCAAATAAAATCCGCGCAAAGCCGGGCAATCAGCTCGTAAATAAATAAATCAGCAAACATAAATAAATTATTGGCCTTCAGTCCCCTGCCAAATTCTCTTAATTTTTGAACTGGGTATGAATATTTTTTCCTTCAGTAAATTTCGGTCCTAGATATTACTTTTTGAGTCGATTCCTTTTATATTTTAAAATCAAATAAAATTTTATATTTTAGTGGAAAGGATCAATTTTAAAAATTTCTATTATAGCACAGAAGTAAAGTTTAAAGGCAGATTAATATCTATACCTAAGTATTATGGAAGATATTTTATGAATTCAGTCTATTGCTAACTGTTGCACCTTCCTTAAAAACGTTACTACCTTTTCTGCAACAACATATCAATTTGGTAAAATTTTTAAAATAGTTTGTTGAAAATAGCATATCGCAAATAATATTTTTTATTCCCTTTTCAAAGGATCATTGAAAATTGTCATAAATTGAATTTTTTGTCAATGCGTTCTAGAAATGGCGTTCCATCTTTAAAGTGTTCATTTTTATTTAGTTTAGAATCTTGAACTTTTTTTTTTTTTGTGATAAGATTAGTTTTAAGCATAAATTTGTTGGAACATTTTTTAAATGATGGATAATATTTTGAACCCCAACAGAGTTTTATGCCACTGCGTTTGTGTCATTCAAACATTCATTATGAGCAAAATTAATTGCTACCACGAGCTTTGTTTTAAGTATTTAATTATATATTTCCTTGAATTAAATTTCCGTCATTGAATCGCATTTTAAATTAACGATCAAGACGCAATGGAAAAATTAATAAGGCCGACCTACTTTAGAATTTTTGAATTCAAATCACATTAAATGCTGATTTATAGAAAGTTGCTTTAACAATCCGGGATTAGTACATAAACCTATATACATAAATATGCCAATTAAATTAAAGTTACTAAGAATTATTCCTAAGATTTAAATATATTTAAAATAATCCCTACATTTTTTTAACAATTTTTATATTTAAATTTTATCTTAAATCTTGAATCGAATTTGCATCACCTAGTTTGGGTAAATGGCATCTAATGAAAGCTTAATTCAAAAAAAGGTGAAATTTAAATCTCTAATATAATTCAATTAATCAATTTAAAATGTAAGTCAATAAAATAATTTTGTAATTTTTAGCTTACATCTCCTTCCCTGGCATGAAAAGACATACGGACTGGTCCCATAAGTCATTTTTGTTCTATTTCTGCTCAATATGTTTCGCCAATTTATACTTGTTATTTGTTTGAACAGTTCAAAAATAACAAAGATTGTCTATTTAAATGAAATAAAAGTGGATATCTTTATTCGAGTACACAAAATAAACGATAATTGATGCTTGACGACCTTCCCTTTTTCTGCGAAAAATTATGAACAACATATAATAATTTAATACCTTTCCGAAAAAGTATCTCCAAAGAGAGTGGATTCATGTAACGACAACAATCGAATTTGTCGGTCTCCGATTTCAATGAAATTCGACTACAAGCATTTGACCTTTGCCAAGTGTTTCCGAAAAACATGAAATTCAGAACTTATGTTTCTTTTCGGTCCGGACATATAACGAACAAATTTATAAACTTTACAAATTAATACCTATTTAACTTCTAATAAAATCTTAAATAATACATGATAGATGCTTTAGTTGGTTTCTGCATTAGTTTTTAATCAAAAGTTCAAAGGTCAAAGTTGGAGATAAAAAAAATTAAATCTATTTATATCCTCTATTACATATGTTGGTTGACAAAAACTCTCTCCATCTGGATACAAAATTTCAAGTTGGAGCCTTATTTGGATTAGAAGTTTATTGGACTAAAATAAGATCTAATTATTAATAACACCTAAGCTATAAGAAAATAAAAAAATTATTTAATTTGTAGTTTTATAGACAAGGAACACTAACCTTAAAAATAATATATAGTGAGTTACTTTAAATCGCAAGAGATTCAGAGGTCAAAATAAGACAAATACAAGAAATAAAACCATAATAACTCCGAAAAATATGAAATGCTCTACCTTCAATTGCTTTTGCAAAATTTCATGTGTGCAAGAACTCCTTAGTTCAGAAACAAAGTCAAATTTTGTATATTTTTAAATTTATTTGTTCTGTATTTTGCTCAAAACTCCTAAACCAATAGAGGCTCCAACTTGAAATTCTGACAACAAATATAGAGAGAAGAGTTTTATTATTAAATATGTATATTTTAAAGGATTTTAATACCTTCTTTGAGATATTAAGCTTCAATCATCTAGTATATAAAATTTGACCTTTGAACTTTCAAAGTAAATAATTGTTTTACTTTGCCTTTTAGATGTCAATGAAATGTAAATGAAAAAAACAAGAATTGTACAATGATATGAATATTTTAGAAGATTATGATGTAATAAGTGTAAAAAAATTCATCGCCTTTTGATTTTTCGAAACATCATATTTTTGGAACCGGAAAGGATTTATGTAATACACTCAGAAAAATTTGAATAACATTTGCAATACTAACATCTGAGGCATTTCACTGAAATCGGAAATATCAACCTCAGAAAATGTCTATTTTTTGTTCGTTTTAACTCCACTGACACACTAGTCAAGGTACATACCCTGCAATTATCCAATTTATATAAAAGTTTTGACTTTAGTCTATATTTCTAAAATCCCAAAGTACGAACTCGGCTAACGAAAATACAATTTACGAATACATATAATATGTTCTGTTAACAGTTTTTAAATTCAAAATTTTGGGATAAAAAATCTAGATTATAGCCAAAAATTTAAATAAGAACTCACTTTTTTTTTTTTATTTAATTTTTTTTTTTTTTTTTTTTTTTTTTTTTTTTGAATTTGCCGTGGCTCTTTGAATTTGTGGGGATACTTTTAACAACAATTATTATTTTTACCTTTAATAATTATGCTAAACGAAAATTGTATTAATAAGATTAAAATAGTTCTGAAAAAGTGCAAAAATTTTTAATTTAATTGCAAAAAAAGAAATAAGTTATAAATTAAAACTTTTTAATTGTAATTTATTGCTTTGCTGTCAATAATTTGTTGCTATATACAAATATTGATAATCTTAGAAAAGTGGTATAAATGATGAGCTATCGAAAGTTTAGCTACGTTTTTCAATTTAATGTTAACTAACATTTCTCCTCACTCAAAAGTCCTGTTATATTAGCACAATTTAATCTTTGAAAATTTTCAAAATTTTATTACTCAAAAACCTACGATCAATCTTAATGATTATTTTTTCTGTTCTAATCCTTGATATAATAGCATTTCCAACCTACTAGTTCCCAATAAAGCACCTTTTCAATTTTGGACCCATTTTTTGATCATCAAATAGATTCTCATTATGAGAAATCTCTTTCTTTGAAAAAATTACAAAATTCTATTACTCAAAACCTGTGATCAATTTATATATTAATTTTTCTGTTTAAATCCTTAACATAATAAGCTTTCCAATCTTACTTAGTTCCGATAGAAGCACCTTCAATTTTGACTCATATTCATCGGTCATAGGGCCCTCTGTGAGAAATCTCTTCCTTTGGCATATATTTCAGCAACATTTTAGGTAGATATTTCTGAAATTTAAGGTAAGAAACATTTTAAAATCGCAATTTGATTATGTTTTTATTCAAAATTTAAGTTTAATTTAATTTTAATGCAAAAATATTACAAAATAAACAAAAAGTTGCTTTTTTCTGTTAAATCATGGCGTCATTAAATTCTGTTAAGACAACAGACTTTGCGTGAGAGAAATGTTAGTTAACATTAAACTAAAAAACTTTTTTAAGAACCGAAACTATGCCACTTTAAAGTTTCATGGAAAACTCCAAAAATATTGTTTTATTGTGGATGTGAAAAAGTTATAACAGAATAGATGTTTTAAAAAAATGTAAATTTTCGTGACCTATGCAATTTTAAAGTCATGTAGTTTTAGTACTATAAAAAATATTGATTTAAATATTTTTCTATATAA